>BMAO01039092.1:0-15680 GCA_019973975.1 Trichonephila clavata | reverse complement strand
TGATTATAAAAACTAATAGTGCGAATCGAAATAATATATGTTGAATATGTTTTTTTTTTAAGTTATTTGAATAGAAAACAGATTCATTGTTCATTGATTTTATGATCAAGAAATAGAGCTAATTTGAAATATTTATCTGAGATAAATTATACATTTCATGTTATTTTTACTAAAATTAATATGAAAATAAATTGCTTCTACTTAAAAATTTTATAATTTCTCCATTCTTTGTAAAAAGATATCTCTTTATATTTATTATTATTTTTCTATCTTTTTTTTTTGTCTTGTATCCTTAATGTTTCTCAAAAGCTTATGAAAACGATAGTATGAATGCTTCTATTAAGAGAGAAAAGTGTCAGATATTTCTTTCTCTAAGTGTGCTACCTTTATATTCCAAAAATATTATATCATTATATCTTTATATTCCTTTATATGCAAAAAAATGTCATTGAAGAGTATTATGTGGAAAAACACTTAAGAAAGTTTCATTATATTCCTTCCTCCCCCAAAAAATTAAGTTCTTAAGAATATTCGTACTTGTCTCATTAACGTCAAGTCAAGCATCAATACATATTTTCTAGAATTTTTTATGAACAAATTTTTGCAAATAAAAAATGAGAAATAATGAATTATTTTAAGAAAATGGCTGTTTTATAGTTAACATACTGAGACTTTCAGGTTTTAAATACATTTCTGATAAAAATGAAAACAATACCGGGATTTATGTGTCATTTAATTCAATTGGCCATGTTCATTTAATTTATAATTCACTAATATTAAACACATACTGATGATATTTGCTTCATACCGGCTGGATGGCGTAGTTGGTTTGTCGCTGGCCTTCTGCACCTAAGGTTGCGGGTTCAAATTCCGGCCCAAGTCGGTGGATTTTCATGATTCAGAAAATTGTCAATGTCATATGATTATATGGTGCGTAAAAATCCCCGGGTGCCGTTTGGCTTAGTCGCTCTCGGCAATATTAAAATTCCTAAGAACAATTTCGCATCGTCAGAGTTCAGATGCCTCCCTCTGGGGAGGAAACTGGGTGTCAAAATTAGTTGTGGTGGTTGGTATTGCCTATATGGTGCCGCACTAAAAAGGGATACCAGCTTCTGGGGAATGTACTAGGTCTTCAAAGGTTATATACTAATCCACAGCCCCATTAGAAAAAAATATTTGTTTCATAAGCCCTTGGTTCATTTGTGGATACAAGGCTAAGTATCGTCTCAAAATTTTGCAACTAAACAGAACAAAGTAGAGGATCCAAACCTCCACAGCAGCAAGAAAGGTTAACAGTAATACTGACAATAGAAGAATTCAACACTTCAATAACTTTTTCGAACAAGTTAAGTATAAATTTTTATAACATCCTCCTTCTTGATACCCCGACTAAAACATTACTTCTTTTCACTTTGCATAAAATCTACAGCATATATAGCTATAAAATTTCACAGAGTTTTTGTAAACATAGCAATTCATAAAATAACGAAAATGAAATTTTAAATATAAGTTTTAAAAAATTTTAAAAATTTTAAATTTAGTGATTTAAATTTCCTTTAAATTTTATGCAGAAATTGTGCTATATCTAAAATTTGTGAATGTTTATTTTTAAAAAAGTTCATTCACTTTGTTGAAAGTTTATGGATCTTATAGTTATACAAAATATCAGAATTATAGGTATAGTAGATTTTGAGGAAAGTGTACCGGAATCACTAAAAAATGCATTTTGAGAAAATTGCAAATAAAGATATTTTCATCTATGATTTGTAAAATAGTATATTTTAATACAATATAAAGCCATACCATTATTAATTGGATTATTTTGCATCATTTCTCAGTTTTTAAATTGTAAGTTTAAAATTCTAGATTCTTTAGAGGTCTTTTTAATTACTCTTTTCCTATTTCATCAACACGTGTTATCGACGATTCACACTTTCTTCCATTTAAAATACCAAAGTTTTATGTCTATAAGTTTTAGTTCTTTTACTTCACTTTAAACATCACCATTACAGGATAGTACAAATTCCTTCCACATATGTTTATTGTTATAAAAATCCACACAAAAAATGTCTTTGATGAATTTAAGAAGTTAATTTGATGTCTAATTTAAATGGAGTCTGTTTTTAAAAACTATAACAAAATAATGTTGTTGTATTCATACATATTAATACATTTATTTTAAAAAAATCAAAAGTAATAAGCATATAGAGAGTTATTTATGAGCATTCAAATGTTAACAATAAGCAGTTAGAAAAAACGAAATGTCTATTTTACAAGTTGTTTATTTAATTTACAATAATCCTCATGATCCACTTGATTTATAGCTTAGGAACACTGAGTATTTATAAATGCAAAAACTAGATATAACTAACTTTTCAATAAACAAAATTTTATTTTAAAATTTTTCAAAAAATTATTTAAATTCTCCGTAATTTTTGCACAAAAAATAGGCAATTTTCAATAAATTTGAACATTTAATGTAGAAAAATTACGTTCTTCGAATAGAAAAATTAATTTTTTACAATACATATCAAATACTCTACGGATTTTGAAGAAAGTGTACATGAATCACATTTACACTCATCTGTTTACAATTTTAAAATTCAATTTTCTAGCATTCTATTTATCGAATTCTCATAAATGATGTCTCTATAGATGCGGAAAAGTGCCCTCTATTTTTTAAAAGTAAAACAAAAAAATGCATAATTTGAAGCACCTTCACGTCCCAGTTACCTTAAGGGTTGAGAACATTAAATATCTGTATTGGAGGCATCTGATATAAGCCTTGGACTTAAGGTCCGCTTGAAAACCACTTGAATCCCCTCTTCTGAAAACACTTTTCTCATTTCCCATGTCCTATGCCTTTAATATATCAAATTACCACGGAACAATCGTCTGCGCGGAGAACTTTCTAGGAAAGACCACCCTTTATGCAAAACCTGACGATCCACTTTATTTAGATGCCTGCAATCAAAATCAACTGGAAGAAATTTAACATTCCACACTTTGGTATCTCCAAATAGCATTCTAAGAAGAAAGGCAGTTATTCTTTTTTCGCCTTTTTGAAGGCTACATATTAATTTCTTTTCCTAGTTGGTAGTCATTGGTATTCATTGACATATAATTTCGGGCAATGTGATTTCATCTTACAATTTCAAAAGGGGCAAGAAAGTAAAATAGAAAGAAGGGTAATCTTAAAACGTTAGAGAGTAAGAAAAAACAAAAACAAGAAAACCGTATCCCCGTTTTTCTTTTTTCTTATTTGCACTTTAATTTGTATCCTCAATTATGAGTTTATACAAAACTAATAATAAGAAAGGAAGAAAAAAACTAATGAATAATTAGGAGGGGGAAAATTAATTAATTAGGAGGGATTCTGTTCCCTCCCCTCATTAACAATGAAATCTTCTTAACATTAAAAACTGACTTTCACTATCCATCCTATTTTTAAAATAACATTTTACTCTTATCTCTTTCTGCACTTATTTTTTCAAGCGATTTTAGTTTTATATACTGAGAAACATTAATAAACTTGAAATTTCAATTTAAAATTGAAATTTTACTACTTTTGATACAAAAATAAATTTGACCACTCTATATTTAAATTTGTATTATCATTACTTTTACTTGCAGGAGGGGGTCCACATTAAGATTCTTTTTCGTACTAAGTTGGAAGTAGTTAATTTAAATAAAACTGTTATTTAAACTGTTGTTTATTGTTTTAATGTCATATACAACCACAGTGGTGCACATAATAATTTTTCAAGGAGGGAGGGGGTCCAGGTTTGAAAGTTCACCATTCTCGTATCATACCTCAATACGCCACCCAACATATTCTTTTGATTCTGTCGATTTGAGGAACAAAACCAGTAAAAAAAAATATTGAACTAATAATTAGCATTAATTAATAAAAAAAATTGTTAATAACAAATACTTAATTAAATTTTACGTACAATATACTTAGGATTATCACCAAATGAAGAAAAACAAGGGTTGCTGGGGTCCGGACTCGTGCCCCTACCCTCCTTGTGTGCGCCACTGTACAACCGTTTTTTTCGATACAACTTAAACTGTTTTTTCTTTGATTATTATAGTGGTCGCCGTAATTTAGTAATCAAGGTAACGGACTCGTGGCTGGCGTCATGAGTTCGAAGCCTAGTACGCCGCTGAGGACCAGACGTGTAGGGAAGCAATGCACGTTAAAACTGTCGAGAGCTCAAACATCCTTCCATTGATGTGGTGTGTAGTTAGGAGAAGGGATGCCAGCTCAGGTATGTCCTCGTCACTTGACCATGGTTCAAAATTACGAGATCCGTCGCCAAAGCCCTCGAATAGATGAACAGTGAGACGTACGTTTTCCCTCACTTTTGTTTTTACAAGCATTTTATTACAGCTTGCTAATTAATGCCTTTTTCACATAACAATTGATATCAAGAATTCGGTTGCTGTTGGTAAAATGATGCACTCAGGATCCACGTGGAGGGCCATTGTGTATTATAGAAATGTCTGGGGGCGAAAATCTAGTAAAAATTAATAATAGTGTGTGTGTGTGTGTGTGTGTGTGTGTGTGTGTGTGTGTGTGTGTGTGTGTGTGTGTGTGTGTGTTGTGTGTGTGTGTAATATTGCTCACAATTTTATCTAAATTTCTACCAGTCCTGAAATTTATTTGTTATTTAAATTTTTCTTTGTAGAGATATTTTTCGTATAAGAAATGTGTGTGCAATATATACTCGTATTTTTAGCACACTTAAAAATAAATACAGTACTTACGCGTATCAGTAAGTTAATTCGTAGCACTTAACCCAATTTGATTTCTTTAAGAATAATTTTTTATTTATAAGCACTTGCTCGTAATTTCAAATGTGTTTCAGACAGGTGTCATTGGTGTATCAAAGAGGTAAATCCCTTCCCAAGGCCATTCTACCTATTTGAGCAGAGCGTACATTAAAAAGGTGGCTGCTCTCAACAAAACGCAGACTCGGTGTAGGGTTCATCTTTTCCCGACTAGTGTTGATAATTTGCTTTAAAAAAAAACGGGCTATATGATAACAATATGTGACTTGACGCAACTCAAATACACATCATATCAATCGCAAGTTTTGTAGCATTCAATATATGTTTTTAAAAAACATAAATTTAAATATGATTCTTCATTTGTATAAAATATGTCAAAACTAAGGCGAATTACAAGTAAACAACCAGATTCATTTGCGGTGCTCCTTCACATTCCGATGAAAAAGGACGGTTAAAACGCAACTGCCTTCCAACAGGAAAACCAACATTTTTGCTGATGTTATTTCCGTCCAGACGCGGTGTCCAGGTACCAAAAGCCATTATTTTAGTCCATAGTCGATGAAATCATCATTTTAGTGATAACCAATCCAATACACCATATTGTGTCATTTGAGTTTGTTCTTTTCTTGACGCCCTCGGACCGATCCTAACTATTCAGGTGAATCGTTTAACAGTGATTGGCTTATAAATAAATTTTTTCTAACACAAGCATATTCCTTCACAAAGTAAAAATAGCACATCTCCCTCTAGTGATAAAAATATAAATCCTATATCTGTTGCTATTATCCCCGTAATTTTAAATGAAATATATAAATGTTATCTTCATGTATTTTTAATTTTTAATTTCATTACTTTGCTATTCCGAAGCAAATTGCCGAAAATCGAATAACTAGTTTCGACTTACTCAAGAGGAGCAGCTGCAAATTCTTACAAATTTAGCTTATACTGTTTGCCTCGAAGAGATAGTCTTATTAATAACTTGTGTCATTTTATCCTTAGCATTACTTTGGAAAAGCGTTTAAGGAAAACGAGGCATTAATGTATAGGAAGTCAGAAAAGTATGGCTACACTTTCAAAAATGAACAAATAAAGATTTTCACTTAAGGTTTTTTTACGTTCTATAAAGAAAAGGTTAAATGTGTGTGTTTCTGTTTAACTAAATGCAAAATAGATGGAGAAAAGTTCCCGTTTTGCAACATTCTAGCTTCAAAATGGCTTCACCAGAAGAACAAGTGCAAGTTTAGAAGATTTAATAGAATTTAAAAATCTGCTACAATGTACAGCGTAAATGGGACACACACACACCACAACATTGAAGATTGGAGATGAAAAAAAGCTTCCTAGGCGATGGATGGGAAGAGGAAGACCAATCTCTAGAAATAACACCTTTGGACTTCTCGTGGGAATACGTAAAAAAAATTGTTAACGATTCTCCATTTCGTGACATTGATTAATTGAAAAGTCGAATTACAGAGGTCATTCAGAAAGTTGATATTGTAATGCTTCATAGAACGTAGCCAGAAATTTCGTACGGACTAGATGTTCTGCTCGCATCTATCAATGCGCACATTAAAATTGCGCAATAAAACATTGTAAAAATACTTTGGTATTTTCTTTATGGAATATAAAAGAACCGTAAGTGTGAATTTCTTTGCTTGTTTGTTTGTAATTAATGTTTGAAATTGCAGTCATATTTTTCGAACCCCCGGTATTACCTTTTATAGGAAATGCGCAAGTTGGAAAAATTATATGAGATTTCACATTGAATTTTGTTAAATTTGATCAAAATAAATTTTAAAGATCCAGCCCTTTCTCAGCCGCGTCATCTACTTCACATGAATACCAATCCAGTATAATTAATCCATTAGAAAATGTATCAACTGTGAACGTCCTGCCCGGTAGCTCGTCTGAATCTAAAGGAGACATTAAAAAAGAAATTGAAAGCCCGTCTTTGGCCACATATCAAAAAGAATTGATCCAGACACCTTTATTTGGTCAGAGAAAACCGGCAGCCACTTATTGGAAGTGCTTGACAAAAAAAATTGCTCTAGTAAAAGATAACATCTGCTTTTTTATACTAACAATGATGAGAGATCGTTTTACCCTTCTCAATATTTTAGTCTTTCTAAATGGTTGTTGAAAAAAAAAATGTTGGAATATTCGTTCAAAGCACAAACAGTGCATTTTATTACTGCTGCAAATTATTTTGTATGATAATTTTATCGTGTTCGAAGTTATCAGGAACTGATAGTTTTCTATTAGCTGCATTTAGTTGCCCGACTACTCCGATAAGAATCAAGCATCGAACGTGTAATAAATTATAACAAATGGATTGGATTGAAAAATTTTTAATTTAGCTATAAATTGTGAACAACAATGTGATTTAAGAGAGAGAAAAAATAATGGTGTGATATAATTATAAGAATTATTGCGAATGTTCAGTATTTAGCATATCAATATTTAGACATTAAAAACGATATTGATATACGAAGACATGCATTCCAGAAATCTCTTAAAAGCTATAGAAATGTCGGCAAAGTTGAATAAATAATTTCAAATCGTATTATAGCATATAAAAAATATCTAAAACTATAGTCATATGACTTATTATCTTGGATATTCATATATAAACGAAATTATAACGTTACTAGCTAACTTTGTAAAATTTAAAATTCAAAGCATGGTAAAAAATAATAAAAGAACAAAATACTTTTAAGGTATTTTAAGCTATACGCCTGAGTTCAAATTATGTTGAACAAATTTTATTTGTTGTCAGAGTCATTGATATGAATTTTTTTCCTATTGAAATTAAAAAAGTTATTTTCCTAGAATTCTAAGCTGTTTGGATTCAATTAGAGTAGGATTGTATAACTATTTTACCAACGAACTAATAGGTAGTTATGATTTAGATACACAAAACATACAGTGTGTGTTCAAAAGTTTTAAACATAGTTACCATTTTTAAAAGTTGTAGAATGTATCTTACTAGCTATGTGTAAATAAATGCAATCTTAAAACTATAGTGAGCAAAAGAAAATCTATTTTAAATTTTGTTCCAAACCCTGGAGCTTAAGAATAGTACAAAAATAGCCGTGTCAAAAGTTTGAGATCAAAATTATTTTTGTGCAAATTTTGCAGAACTATGCCAGCAGTTGCGTACGCAAAATATTGCTGGATTTATAAGCAGTGGGCTGTTTTTACGCTTATGGTAAAATGGCAAGATTAAGCAAATTCTCACAGGATGCAGTACAATTCTAGAGTATGAGAGCAAAACTGAATCTGTTGCTAAAACAGCAACTTCTTTAAAAATATTAAAATGAACAATTTTTCAAGTTTGAAAACGGGATGGCGGTTTCAACCGAAAATTCTTTTAAAAAAAGGTCACGAGTGACTGACTACCTGCCGCAATGAAACGGCGTAACAGAAACTTAGCTGAAACTAGAAAAAACATTATTAAAAATGTATTAGTAGGACAAATATTGAGAAAGAAAAACTATTTATAAAAGACTTTTAGAAATGGGGAAATTTGCAAAACCCAAAGATGGCTCGCTTATCTTGCTTGAAACAACGCAATAAAGACAATCGATTAGAATGGACCAAACAACACATATCATTTGCTGATAAGCGGCTGTGAATGTCATATTCAGTGATGAAGAAAATAGAATTTAGACTAGAATTTAAATTCAGTGATGATGAAAATAGAATTTGCATGCTAATAGTACGTTCTCTAAAAAGAATCAAAGAACATATTTAATAGAGTAGAATAGGTATGGGGGTGATTTCTCTCAGCAGTCAGGTTTTCCTGACATTCATAAATCAGTATACCCTTCATATGCGGAAATTTATTGATAAATTTGACAGAATCATATCTATCCCTCCCCTTTCTGATACGAATTCCCGTTTAAAGTTAAAATGTGACTCTAGATGAAAATTTATATAAGACCTTAACAATATATATTTTTTCTGTTTCTCTTTAGATATGTTGTACCATGTTATACCATGGATGGTTTTTATAGCATTCAATTAGTTGGCCTAAATGGTAAATCCCTTCATGAAAAATAGCTTATTGTTATTATTTGTAATGTAAAGGTTTAACTTTAAGTTGGGCCGCAGAAAAAAAAATCAATATTCATAGAAACGTAAGTTTTTATATCGAATACATTATAATAAACATAAATAAATAACAAGAAAAATGTAATGTTTACGTCCTAACACTTGACATCTCTTCTCACATGCTATCTTTCCTATTTCGGGAGAAATTTTAATATATTTTATATATTATGAAGCCCAGTGGGGCTCCCACACCACAGATCCAGGGCTGGGCAAGGTCGACCCAGCCTTTCATCCCTTCAGTGGGTCGATAAATGAGTACCAGGCTTGCTTGGGAACTAAACACTGGGGGTTTAACGTCAGATTGACCATCTGACCGAAACATCTGCTCATGCACCTCAGTGTTCAAAGCCACGTGTAATGAGATGGGCATAGTAGGCCTTGACCCTCATGGGCTGTTGCACCACTGAGTTTAGTTTAGTTTACATATTATTGTGTGCCGATATATACTGGCCGGGCCACAGAAATGTTCTTTGTGGGCCGCGAGTTTGACGCCCCTGGCTTACGACATTTAAAACTGTAGAGAATTCACTTTCAAATTCCAATAAAATGGTTCAAAAGTTCTGGAACGTAGAATCTATTTTTGAAAATGTTTCTGTCATCGCATAATTAAATACAAGTTTTAATTTTTACAAAAAGTTTTAATTTTTCAATTTGAATTTATTAAGACAAAATAAAAACAATCAAGATATTTTTTAAATAAATATCACTTGTGTAAGCATGTACTTCAATTCCTAATAAAATATATGCTGAAACAAGTAATATAAAAAAAATTAAGTAAATTCCTACTTAGATCAACAAAAAAAATTTTAGTTATTTTTTATTAAATGGTTACAATTAATATAAATATGTATATACATATGGTAGAATCACAACATTAAGTGGCAATCAGTTTTCATTAATTATCATTAAAGTATCGCCTTGTCATGCAAAACAATCGTGTATATAAAATTCAGCTTTGAAACGTGAGAATAAAAAAAATCTCTTAAAGTTTTGACCCACGTCACTAAAAATGAAGCCAACGTGGCTGTATCTGTAATTCTTTAAATAATTCATTTCAATCAATTTACATTAATTATGATTAAATTGTCGTATTGTTACCCCAAGCAATGGTGTATAGAAAATTTCAGCTCAAATGAGAGCTTTAAATGTGAGAAAAAAACTTTTTCAAGTTTTGGCACAAGTTGCGAAAAATGATGCCAACGTGGCTGTATTTGTAATTTTTTGAATAATTAGTTTTAATCAATAATTTTTTTTAAATATAATTGATTTCTGTATTGTCATCCAAAATAAGCGTGTATATAAAAAATTTCAGCTCAATTAAATGCTTTAAAATGCATTTTATTAACGATTGAAAATTTGAACAAGATAAATATATAGAGAGAGCGAGCTAATAGATTAGTAATTGAAAAGAATGCTTCATAATCATGTTTTTTTCCGATTACATACAACATATGCTTATATATAATATTACGTAAATTTTTGTCAAAAGAAATACACACACGCACATATTTACATAGGTAGGTGGATAGATATGCAATCTAATCCCGTTAACACGCGATCGCTCTCTCTCTAGGGGTTCATGATTACTATACTATGGGTTCAGTGAATGCGAGTTGAAGTATTAATATGAATTGATTAGATAGTTATATGTTCCATCATTTATATATGTATTCTATTATGTTTTATATATATGTGAAATGTGTGGTAATTATGGATCAAGCACCTTTATCGAGCAATACCATTTATTTCCTCTCCTTTCTGTTTCTCCGTATTCATTAACAATAAATGGTGAAACATGCCTCTGAAATACGAGACCAAAATAAGCAGCATGAACAAGCTTAGCAGTTGATCTTTTTTTATATACAGATAATTAAAAGAATCGGTTATATTTGTAAAAGCTTGCATTATTTAAGAGATTAAATTAAAAAACGTAGATCAGCTTCTATTATTATAAAGTAATTGTGTACACCTCCACTTTCGATGCCTAATCTGCTTTATTTAAGAATGATAATATTTGTACTATTGAAGAAGCTGTGGCCATGGCATTATGTTAAGTTTATTGGGCAACTTGTTTACATTTTTGTATCAATTGTTAGTTCCACTAGAGCTCCATAATGTGTTTGAAATCTTTTAAGATATATTTAATAATACAGATTCATATTTGAAAAATTAAATTACATTCTCACACAAATAACTCGTATTTTTTTTAAAAATATAATTTGATTTAAGGAAAAAAAAACAATTTTCTAATATTATGGCTATGAGTACATCTTTTGAAAGCAAAACAAACGACTAAAAAGTGTAGGTAAAAAATAAAAACAAAACATATATCAATCATTTTTTTCTTTATTTAAATGTCTGCATTTATGTACAAGTTCAGCCAAAATAACACCCACAGGTTTTAATATGTAAACAAAATGTGCAACTGTTCTTCTCAAAGTAGAACAGAACTTGACAGCTGAGGAATGTTTCATGACATAAAAGGACTAACAGCCAGATTCAAACAATATAATGTTGAAGTGATTTTGACCAACTACTTTAAGATGACACTTCATACAATTTCAATCATAGTTATTAAATGAAAATAAAATAATTGTCAGATGAAAATGCACTTTTTATAATTTATTACAATTCTTCTACTTATATTCTATGCTAAATGTACCATGCACAGTTTCATTTTACAAGTATATTAAATAAATATTAAAAGCAATGAACTGTATGCAACAAATGTTTCATACAGCTAAATACAAGCAAAATTTCTTTTATGGGAAAAATAATTAAATCAACATAGCTTTTAGAAGTATTAATCAAAAAGCATGCCATATTAAGGAAACAAAAACTTTTGTTTAAAAACAAATGATATACAAATATTTGTCAGATAACTTGAATGCTATATATTGCACTTTGACTATGTGAATTATATTTTCATCCTGATTCATAGAAAGAAAAACTTTTAAACTAAGTTATAATTAAAATTAATCTTTCAAAAAATTAAAAGGCATAAATAACAGGAAATAATATTACATAAAAATGACCAATTTTTTTTACTTAAATTACTTGCTAAATTATATATAGAAAATACCATTAAGGTGAAACAGATCAAAATTATTTGCTGTGATGTTTCTTTACATATTAAAATGCTCATAATCAAATAATTTTATCTTGGTTGGATATTATAAAATCCAGTAAGTATATTATGTTAGCATCTCTGTAACATAAAAAATTTATTACAGCAACCACACATTAATTTTGAAATATATTAACAAAAGCATCCTAAAAAGACAAAATGCCTTCTAAAATTTTAACTTATCTACTTCAAAGTATAATATACATAGCAACATGAATAATTGACACATCCCTTAATAAATATTTAAAATTTCTTTATGAACATAAATATAACATTTCATTTATACTTAAAATTTTGATTGTTCTCATTAAATGGACATTTTATTCATTTTAAATTTAAAAAGTTGGTCAACTTTAATTTAAAATCTAATACAAACAAAATTATTCAGAAACTTCATTATAATGTACAAAACAAATACATCTGTATCTGTTATTGAGCTTTTGATTCAGCTCAACACCCAAAAATTTGATTATCAGCTCATGAAGGTTAATCTGTATCACAAGAGTTAAACCTCAAAAAGAAAATTTTGATTCATAAAAAATGCACTACTTTATGTACAAAAACATTAAATTACTTTGTTACCATATTTACACACACAATACTTTATCTTAAAAAACCATTAAAAGTTCTATATATGAAGTAGATATGAATACCTTTATAAGTATTTTTTGATTTTAATAAAATATAATATTTTGATTTAGTATATAACTATCATTTGATTAATTTTTTTCTCAAAACAATATAAAAATCTTGTAAGATTTAAAAGATAGGTAAGGCCAATAATTTCCTTATCTTTAAAATGTTTCAAATAACTACTACATCACAAAAGCTACATGAAATTTTTTTCATTCTCTTCTAATAGATAATTTATCTGACTACAAGAAAAGAGGATGTGTTTATTCTCATCTTTCATATAAAAGTTAAACCATCTTAAATTAAACAATTTGAAATGTGTAATTAAAGATTTAGTTTATACACATTTTCTAGTAAGTTATACAAAGAATGTGCAAGTCAATTTACAGTAGACTGATATACATCAGATAATAAAAAAAACCACTCACACATCCCTTACACAGCCAGATTCAATTTCTTTTTTTTTCGTATTTCAAATAACATTTGGCATTTTGTTACAAGATGCTTGAAAAATGAAGCCTATATAAGGTCATTCATTTTTAATACAATACATTTAAAACACATAATGAATTCAAGACGTTTCACAAATTTATTTATTCTTATTTTAAAATTCTGAAATAAAAATATATTTTAAAACAAAAGGAAATAATTTACAAATATATATAAATCTTTACTAAGCATTTGCTCTAAGTTCTCAATAATCACAGCATATTATCTTGTAAATAAAGATTTAATTACTCATATCTTAGAGCAGTTCAATCTGAATGTATACATAGATTTTTTTTATTAGGTCCTCCACAAAAATAAATATTTATAATGGGCAGTGTTGTAGCTTTGTTAGCCTGATCAGAAGCAACAGTTTAATACAATGGAATGTATATACTACTTCAGTATTAAAAATATATATTAGAATGTACAGAAGTATAAATAAAACTATTAAAAGTTTCATAATCAAGAATTGTATAAGGGAATTAAAAAACAAATTTGCTCCAGTGAAAGGAATGTCCTTCTGACAAATCATTTGTCCATTTGTGAAATTTTATTCTGAAAAATACCAAATATACAAAAAATAATTTTAAATTATTTTATCTGAAAAATGAAATAAATTTGGGTAAAGTAATTATTTCATTTCCAAAGTTATGAAAATTCTTCATATTATTCATGAAATATGATTTTAATTACTAAAATACACTTATACAACCTTCAAATTGTTATGACACATGCTAATTCTCTCATAATACAAAATGTGGATTGAAAATAGTCACATTTCTTTTAATTAAATAATATTTTACATAAGCAAACACACAAGTGAAAGCACGTTAGTTTGTACTTATCGCATTTTTACAAAATATATACAGTGAATCTCTAAAAAAATAATACTACTTTAAACTACCTACCACTTGAGCGTCATTAAAATGAGAGGAACATAAATTTAGTGCCATATGTATTTAAAGTATTGATTGTTAAATGTACTATCAAAACAAGTAATGTGTATTTTCTACACATAACTAAAAAATATTGTGTGCTATGCATGATGCACTTAAGTGAGTATTTTTTGCGATAACATACTGAAAGTGAGGGGTATGGAAGATTCAGCAGAGACGATCACAAGAAAACCGTACTTATATACATTGTTATTAACTAAGTTTCCCAAATTTTGATTCACAAAGCTCAGTAGTTAAATAGCTTACGACTAGACCAAATGTCTGAAGTAATTTCACAAAATATATATTCATCATTAAAGCTCAATTACCGAACTGACATTATACCAATGAAACAAATACATACATTTGATTTTAGAAAATAAACTGCTATATAAAAAGTAGAGTGTCTTCAGGATCAAAATACCTTTTCTACCAATAAGTATTTTTAAATTAGTGTAAGGTCAATAACTTTTAAAAGTGCAAAATGCAAGGAGGAAGTGTAACAGACATGTTGCTGCATCCTCCATATGAATAACTTGTTTGAATAAATAAAAACATTTTCAACTGTAAAAGGCACTTTAACACATTTTATACAAGACATTGCAATATGCACATTTAGTTTTGATTCAGTTGAATTCTGCCTAAAATACAAATAACTTAAGAATCCTGTATTGCATAATTTTTGTGTTTAAAATGAGGGAAAATTTATTTCAATGAATTTCTGACTTAAAGCATATTTCATCATTTAAGCATTTAAGAAGAGAAGTTTAACAAAAGTTGTAGATGATATTCCAATAGGCACCATTTAAATGAAATAATGTTAAGAAAACAAGTAACACCTCGATATATCAGAAAATATAAATAACGAAGGAAACAACAGCAACAAGAATCACAAATGAAAGTGCATCACTATGACTGATATTTGTTGCTACTATAAAAATATATCTATATTCATAACAGATGAAGAAAAATAAAATCGATATGTTTGATAAATCGAGGAGATACTGCAAAATGATATCCAAGTCATAGTTTATTCACAATGAAAGTTTTTATTTAGGGTGGAACTCTGAGCAAACCTAAAGGAAATGTACCATCAGAAAACTTGAAATGTCGCTTGTCATAAAATTTAAGCAAAGCTGGGCTATATGGATGATTTTGCTTTAAATGTACATAATGTACTTCTGGTTCAGTAGTTGTATGTCCACATTCTTCACAGACGTACACCTTGGCTCTTCTTTCTTTGTATGCATACTGGTGTTGTATTCCATGCACTTTTAATGTATGAGATTCTAGAGAACATCTTTGGGTAAAGGATTTTTCACACATATTGCATTTATATGGCCTTACACCTGAAAAAAAAGAAAAACAAATCATTAAAAATTGTGTGGTTAGTATTAATTACAAATTTTAAAAAACACGACAGTAAATATTTTAAAGTTATATTTCAAAATTTTTTGTTCCACAATTTATCTTAAAATACATTACAAGGAGGATTAACTTGCGCAAAAGTTTCAGTAGTTATTAGAAAATTTAGTTTTTCCACTGAACTAAGAAAAACAGATTAAAATTTTTTAAAATTATAAACATTA
>BMAO01039091.1:0-102614 GCA_019973975.1 Trichonephila clavata | reverse complement strand
TTTTATTTCAGGTGAAACAATTTTAATGTCATTAATTTCAAAATTTAAAAACTAAGTATCACACATTTATTGTAGGTTTGATGTGTTTATTTATAATTCATATGGTTGAATTCTGATTCAGAAGAGGGAGAAAAAGTAATTTGAAGACATCGGAGAATTGTGAGAAGCTGGACTGTAATGAAAAAATATAATCCTTATCCTGAATGTTTTTAAAATTTTGGCTGTTAAAATATATTTCAAAGAAATGTCATGTTCTTTCCTTCTATTTAAGGAAATGTTATGTTTGAATCACTCCTAAAGTTGTATTTTTAAGTACTGAAATGTTACAAATCAATAAAAGGTGTTTCTGGAATAGCTTCTGTAATTTCAAGTGAAGTGAAATGTATTTCTTCTAATTATATATTTCATATTTATGTTAATTCTGCTTTTTTAGATAAAATATATGTGGAGGGCATATGACAAACACTTTTTTTTATTATATGGTAGCATTCATATTATGCAATGGAAAACAAAAATGCTGATGAAATAATGAATCCCAGGTCAATCCATAAGTTTTTTTTTATCAAGTGTTAATATTTTTTTCTCCGCATTTTAATATATCTTCATTAAATATTTAAATTTAGTATCACTGCTATTTTCATGCCTTTTATGAGTGATTAAGCTGTCTCTAATAAACAGTCGAATGAAAGAAATTTGTTTGAACACCTCAGAAAGCTATAATGCTTTGCATATTGCAAGAAGATAATGATGCCTCCTAATATATTTATAATTAATTTTAAAACATACTATTTTTAATTACATTAAAAGCAAGATATTTCAAGTTTATCCCTATTTTTTTTATGCAATTATTCTGTCTGTATTTATCCTAAATTTGTAAACTTATATATTCCAAAAGGCAGTACAAGAGAATCGAACGACTAATTTGTGTAGCTTCCCTCAGTTAGAAGTTCTAGGAAATATATTTCATTAATGTAGTACAGTGGTCTTCAAACTTTTATCAATCTAAGGAACCTTAAAACTGTGAGGTGTTTCTGAAGAAACTCATTCCACACACACACAAATATAAAAATATATCTTAAAATAATATTTAAAAAAATCTACAAGTTATAGGTATCTTAAGACAATTAGAAAAAAGTGTTGTATTTATTATAAAATAGTTTCAATGTCATTTTTTAATATTAGTTTGCGATACACATACATTGTAATTAGTAAGTGGGATATGTGTTTTCATTTTCTCTTACACAAACTGTCAAATTCTAGGTCTATTGAAATTACCCATCTTTGCATTTCATATTGCACATTTGTTTTTATATTTAATTTTTGTAGCCTTTTTACTTCTAAATTTGTATCCTTGAGGCATTACAAATCAATAAAAGGTGTTTCTTGGATTGTTTCCCTCAATTGCAGGTGAAAAGAAATGTATTTTTTTCTAAATTATATTTTTTTGCATTTGTGGTAATTGTGCTTTTTTAGACAAAATATGTGTAAAGGGCATTTGCCAAACACTTTTTTAAATGCAAAATAGTATTTTTGTTATGCTCTGCAAAAATGTTGCTGATGAAATGAGGAATCCCAGGTTTAAATCAAAACTTTTTATCCAGAGTTTATATTTTTCTCCCATATTTTAACATCATTTCACCACTATATTCATGCATTTTACTAATTAAGTTATAGCCCTTCTGAACACAAGAAAGTAGCTTGACCATGTCAAAAAGCTAAAATGCATTGCACAATACCAGAAGATAATAATATCCCATAATTTTTTCTAATATAAATTCCAAAATGTACTACATTTAGTTAAACTGAAGCAAGATATTCCAAGTTCATCCCTATTTTTTTGGTCATTCTGTCTTTATTATCTGAATACATCCAAAATCTCTAAGCTTATGTACTGCCAATGCACAATACAAGTAAATAGAATGTGTTTTTTGTACTGTTTCTGCCAACTAGAATTGCTTGGAAATATAAGGCTTTTAATTTTGTGCATTAACATACTCATTAAATCTCTCTTTTTTTAAAATTATAAATGCATAGTATAAGGGAAATTGAGGAATACATTTTTTTCCAAGAGAAGGGTTTATTCATACTACCCTAGAAGGTACTAATAATCATGTGGAATTGTGTATTGAATTTAAAGTTTTTATGATGTGCATATTTAATATTTTTATCCTTATATACAAACAAGCCTTTAAAAAAAGTTTAGGAATTTCAAAAAGAATCCACAGTAAAATCAATGATGCTGTGGCAAATATTAATTTTTATTCCAAATTTCAATTTCAACAATATTATTCTTTCTTTTCTAATTATTTCTGTTTATGTGGTTTTCTATTTTTGCGAGTTTATGTTTAATCAAAAAAAATGTAGTTGTTCACTTATTTGGGTTTTAAAGCTTAATAACATATTCTCACCACTCTAGTAATGGGTTTTATATCTTAAAAAATCTTGAATACGAAATATAGAGTAAGAAAAATGGTTTTCCTGCCTGAGAAACTAGACAGACTTTTTAGAATAATTAAAAATATAATCCGTTTTTTTTTAGGGAAAAAAAATTGATTACATAATAGCAGAAAATTGATATTCATAGTTTTGTCCCTTGTTTCATTATAAATTATTTCATTCTTTTATAAATATTTTTTATTTACTGGAAGGGGAAAAGTAGCTCTACTTTTAAAAGTAGGTTTTACAACCATGTATTGTATGATTTAAGTGCACTGAGATACGATTTATTCACAAATTTTGCTATTGCTGAAGCAATTTAGTATGTATATATCTTGTCTGAAAGATTGTATTAGTTTTAAACAATGTTTTCTTTTTTCAGTTTCCTGAGAAAATTTTAATATTTGTCCCTATGGGGAATTCTTTTCAATGAGATATTGCTAGAAACTCATGCTCTTTCTCAATCAGCATGCATTTCTGATCACATCACTGTACTCTTTCTGAATTAAGAGTTATTTAAAAAATTGGAAAGATAAACATTTAGTGTCCTGCTAAGGGAAAAATAGAGGATGGATAAAAGTACTTCATGGGGAAATTGCATGCTTGCCTGTACTGTATTTCAGAAGAGGTGTTGAATTTTGCTATATGCTTCAGACACTTTTGACAGTCATTTTCCTAAAAAACATTATTGCGTGGTTTGGTTTGGGTTTTACCTGATCTTCATGTGATGATAGGTGGTGTATTCTAAAATTTAATTAATATATTTATGTGAAAACATGAACTTTAAAGTTAATGGTTTTATTTTTTTGTTTATAGATATGTGAAAATTCTTATTATTTTTCAATATTTCATTAAACATTTTGTCTCTACTTCTAACGTGAAAAGGCATTTTAATGGGTTTCTCTGAATTTGGGAATTATAAAAAATGTTATTTAATTACAATGTATAATTATGGAAAAAGAATGATTAATCTTTAAGATGTTTAAACCTTTTGTATTCTTATTCTTTGTTCTCCAATCATATGCACTTTGGTATGTTCATGAAGTTTTAAATTTTCCATATCCGAAAATTCTCTAAAGTAAAGTTGTCTTGCTTTATACATATTACATTGAGTTTTTCCAAGCCTGTACTTAACACACCAAAATGTTTCCATTTTAGCTTTGCAACCGTTTCTCAGAGGAAATGTGAGGTGCAGATGAACAATTACTACCTTTCCTGTCCTGAAAAACTCTTTCACTCTAACTGGAACTGTTTAAGTATGTGTGAGTAAATAAAAATACCATTTTGAAACATCTTCTATTTGTTGTTTTTATTGTTTGCTTTAAAATTCAAAGGAGTATAAAAATGTGTGTTTTGGATTGATAATTTGATGGTAGAAAACTTAATTGTTCTTAGCAACAATGCTTTTTTATAATTAACTTATGATATAAATCAATCATAATAATGTATTTCTAGATAATGCTTAAAAAATGGCATTTGTGTTTGAACCCTAAAAGGATTTCGGGAAATGTCATTTATATTCTTATTGGTTGAAAGAAAAGGAAGTAAAGAGATTGTAAAATTTGAGTTGCAGAAAAAGTACAGATTTTTTTAAACAGTGCATTATTATTGTGACAATTCCTTATATATTTGATTCGGTTTCTTTAAATACATGTGATATTCAGTTGTACATATTTCTATAAAGTCTCTTTAAATCAATTTCAAATACTACTCACTAATTATCTTCCTTTTTGTTCCTGTATTTGTTTCCTATAGATTTCGATGGCCCTTCAATGTCTCCTTCCATCTCATTGAGCAGTTCAGTGTTAACAGTTTTTATGTAATATTACTCTGAGTTTATCAGAAACAGATTTGTGATCATGTTGACGTATTTAATTGTTCTTTAATATTAGAAATTTGCTTTACTGTGACAAATCAAACATTGACAATAAAAAAAAATAGTGTAAAGGAATATGCTAAGCGTTGGGGAAGTTTTTGTTTCATCCAAAACATTTGTTCCTGTTAGATAAGAAAATGTTAAAAAAGACATGCATTTCTTCTTTTGTATTTAAGAATTTTCATCTTTTGATAAAACTGAAATTCCATAAAGTTTATCATGTCTAGTTCTATGCATCTGACAGGTTTTTATGAAATATTTTATGTCTTTCAATTTATCTTATTTTCATTTAATACAGCCATAATTTCTGTTGAGTTATGTCTCTTCTTTCTAGCATTACTCAACATGTTCTAAAACTCATTGCCACATTGATTAATAAAGGTATTATACATTCCCATTAGCATACCACTGGAAATTTAATAAGCTGTGAGAATTTTTAAAAACTGGGCTTTTCAAAATTAATGAAATGTGAAATATATAACTGTCTCTCCCTGTGTTGAAATATTTCACCCTATGAAAAAAAAACATCTAAATATGATTCTCTTATTAATTAAACCCCTGGAATGGTTCAACATGTATGTTAAATTTTTATTTGTTTTCAATTTTTTCCCCCTTACATGTTCTGAAACATATTTTGAATTACCTGCTTTGGTATTTAATTTGGTCTGTATTTGTGAGGATCATACACCTTGTTTTTGATTACACTCCTATAAAATATATCATGAAATGTGATTATATTTCTCTCTCAAAAAATTTCTATTGATGTACATTGTTTTCCTTCTCTAGTTTAAAGATTTTGTGTTATGCCCGTTTCTAATTTTTCCGTCATATGATTCATCAAATTATTCTAAAGAATATGATAAGAAATATTAGCAAAATATTGATGGGAATGTGTATTAAAAACCTTGTTGTAAGAATTATAACTTAAAAAGTATCTTTCATTTGTAATTTATTTTTTACATAGAAATTCCAATGAGTATAAAAGGGTGTTCTGTCCTTCCTTTAGACTGATAACTTGATGTGAAAAACTAAACTTGTCAACAAAGCATTCATAATTAACATAAAATACAAAGAAACCTAATGTGTTCCCTCAGTAAAAGTAAAAAAAGGATTAGTTATTCAACTGTAAAAGAGTATCTTGAATTGTCATCTGTGTTTTGATTCGTTTAAAAAAATGAGTGAAAAGTTTTCATTTGAGAATTGCTGTAAACACATAAGTATTTATAAAAAGTAATTAAGAAGATATGAGTGGGAGAATTGTAACAATTTGGAAATTGAAAAATGTAATGCACAAAAAGAATGGGATCTGTTTTTGAACAGTTGTGAAAGATATAGCTGATGTTTTTGAGGACTTGTTATTTATTCATAATTTACTGCTTTAATAGGAAGCTCTTTGCTGAGTTTCTAAAGGTTTGTAGGTGTGTTAAGAATTTTAATATTTTGACAAGCTTCTGTGC
This sequence comes from Trichonephila clavata, assembly GCA_019973975.1. Lineage (NCBI taxonomy): Eukaryota > Metazoa > Arthropoda > Arachnida > Araneae > Nephilidae > Trichonephila > Trichonephila clavata. The sequence goes on along the minus strand of BMAO01039091.1, from coordinate 96,845 downwards.
ATATTTAAAAAAAAACACAGTTAGTAAAGCATTTCTTTTTTTCAGAAGGACTTTTAATATATATAAAAGGAAGTTTTCATGCATTATTGAAAGAACACATTAATTAGAAATGGAATGAGCAAAAAAAAAAAAAAAATTAGTTTTAAACTTGCCCCCTCCCCCCACACCAGGAGGAAGAAAAAATATAATTTAATTGAAAAGAGGGTTGTTATATATAATTATGTATGTGTATTCAAAGGAGTTTAACCTTGTAGCAGGAATATTGAAAGCAAATGATTTTAAGATTCCTCAGAAGTTTGTGTTTAGATGTGATGTGTCATTGCTTTATTAATTACAGTAATTAGGATCAAAGGTATATGGGAGACTTTTAGAAGGTGGGGATAATGTGTTTCCCCCCAAACAACGCAAGTCACTAGAAAGCATTTTAGTTGTATAGCTTCCCTGAAGTGCATGTGTTTTTATTGTATTTCATCTAATTTATGAATCGACATTTATTATAATTATATGTTAAATAAAGGTTAAAAATATATTTTTCTTTCAGAATGTTACTGTCCAAATGATCCCGTTTAAAGAAATAAGTTTGCTGGAATTGCATGTGGAACTCAGAAATTTTATCAAGTGAGTGAAATATTTTAATTCTGTTTAAATTAACATGCCTTTGATGAAGAGTTTTTGAATTTTAAACAATCCACATTAAATGTTAAATAATAGATACATGTTTGAAGATGCATGTGTTGAATAATAATTTTTATTTTAAATTTAGCTATAACCAACAAATTATGTTTTGCCCTTTATCTTGATTGGTTTTTCATAGAGATAATTTCTGGGGGTGAAAATACTTAGCATAAAAATGCATTTATAAATTAGAAAATGTGTAACATATTGTATCAGTGTTATTTTGATGTATTTTTATACATAATTAAAATATCTGGAATATGCATCGAACCGGGAGGAAGTAATTTGATGCATCAGACTACTGTGATTCATGGAAGGGTAATGAAAATCTCACCTGGTAATTTTGTACCTTGGTCAAGTGACTTTGATGCCACCTGAGCTGGCACACCATCTCCAAACTACCACACCACTTCAATGAGAGGACTTTGAGCCACTGTAGGTTTAACTTGCATCAGCCCCTCTACACGGCAGGTATTCAGTGGCACTAAATGTTGAACTGATGACACGCTTGCCATGAGTTTGTAACCATAACCACTAGATTTGAAATGAATTTCTCCTAAATTATATAAACTCACATATTTCTGATAATTCTCCTCTATTAGATAAAATATTTGGCAGGTGCATTTCTAAAATTCTTTTTAACTGTAGCATCATATTCATATTTAGTGCTGACGAAAAAATATTACCCATGAATAGCACTTTAAATTCAAAATTTTTATCAGGGTTTTATATTTTTTTCTGCCTTTCATTAAAAAAAACCCCATTTACTGAGGGTTTGTTTACAGAATATAATATATGAAAATTTTTAAACTCATTAAAATCATTTCACCACTATTTTCAAGTGTTTTATAAGTTATTAAATTGTCCCCAATTACCATTCTGGGCAGAAGAAAGTTGTTTGTCCAGATCAAAAACTTATCATGCATTGCAGAATACCACAGGATAATAATGCCTTAGAATTTTTGAATAAATAATTTGGAGATATAACATGTTTAATTAAATTGAAGCAAGGTATTTGAAATTCATCTCTCCTTTTCTTGTCATTATTTTCTAGATTTGTCCTAAATTTGTGTGTGTGTAAGCTTATGTGTATTCCCAAAACAGTACAAGTAAATAGAATGCATAGTTTGTGTAGCTTCCCTCGGGAAGGAATTGTTTTGAAATATATCTCATTAATCTATTATGAACACATGTTGAAAAACGCTGTTAATATATAAGCATATTTTCCACTTGAAAGAATGTTTTTTAAGAGTGGTTTATTCATATATCCCACTTGAAAGAGGAAGGCTCCTAATATATATATCTGGAGTGGCATACTGAATACAGGAATTTCATCAAGCGAGTATATAAATAGTTTTGTTATTCCCCATGCATAAACATGCCCTGGAATAATTTTTAATACTCTGCAGAAAGTGCTTCGTAGCTCAAAAGGTGAATTTCTACATATTCTAGTGCTGAATAGTAATTTTTATTTAAAATTGTGACTTCATCAAAAAATCGTTTTTCCTTACCTTCAGCTTGATTTTATTTTTGGATTGCTTTTTATTTCAGGTGAAACAATTTTAATGTCATTAATTTCAAAATTTAAAACTAAGTATCACACATTTATTGTAGGTTTGATGTGTTTTATTTATAATTCATATGGTTTGAATTCTGATTCAGAAGAGGGAGAAAAAGTAATTTGAAGACATCGGAGAATTGTGAGAAGCTGGACTGTAATGAAAAAATATAATCCTTATCCTGAATGTTTTTAAAATTTTGGCTGTTAAAATATATTTCAAAGGGAAATGTCATGTTTCTTTCCTTCTATTTAAGGAAATGTTATGTTTGAATCACTCCTAAAGTTGTATTTTTAAGTACTGAAATGTTACAAATCAATAAAAGGTGTTTCTGGAATAGCTTTCTGTAATTTCAAGTGAAGTGAAATGTATTTCTTCTAATTATATATTTTCATATTTATGTTAATTCTGCTTTTTTAGATAAAATATATGTGGAGGGCATTTGACAAACACTTTTTTTTATTATATGGTAGCATTCATATTATGCAATGGAAAACAAAAATGCTGATGAAATAATGAATCCCAGGTTCAATCCAAAAGATTTTTTTATCAAGTGTTAATATTTTTTTCTTCCGCATTTTAATATATCTTCATTAAATATTTTAAATTGAGTATCACTGCTATTTTCATGCCTTTTATGAGTGATTAAGCTGTCTCTAATAAACAGTCGAATGAAAGAAATTTGTTTGAACACCTCAGAAAGCTATAATGCTTTGCATATTGCAAGAAGATAATGATGCCTCCTAATATATTTATAAATTAATTTTAAAACATACTATTTTTAATTACATTAAAGCAAGATATTTCAAGTTTATCCCTATTTTTTTTATGCAATTATTCTGTCTGTATTTTCTGGATTTATCCTAAATTTGTAAACTTATATATTCCAAAAGGCAGTACAAGAGAATCGAACGACTAATTTGTGTAGCTTCCCTCAGTTAGAAGTTCTAGGAAATATATTTCATTAATGTAGTACAGTGGTCTTCAAACTTTTATCAATCTAAGGAACCTTAAAACTGTGAGGTGTTTCTGAAGAAACTCATTCCACACACACAGATATAAAAATATATCTTAAAATAATATTTAAAAAAATCTACATGTTATAGGTATCTTAAGACAATTAGAAAAAAGTTTTGTATTTATTATAAAATAGTTTCAATGTCATTTTTTAATATAACTTACTTTTTAATATTAGTTTGCGATACACATACATTGCAATTAGTAAAGGGGTCTGTGTGTCAGCTGAGTTTTGTTTATGTCTCCTATTCCCAGTCTAAGCAAAATTCCAGAATCAGAAAGAACTTCACAAAGCAAACACCTTAGAGCAGAGGTTCCCAAACATTTTTTGTCTCACAGACCCTTTGCCATGTTTTTCAGTTTTGTGTAGACCCTACTAACCTAATATTACCATTTTTGCAAATTTATCAACTTAAATGTTTTTTTGACAGCTGGTATAGCAATACTTTAAAAGTTTGATGTTACTAACTGTAATTAAGTAGAGTGTTTAAAACTTAAGGAGTGAATGTGAATTAGTTATGTGAAACTTTAATAAATGAAATAATTGTTACATAAAATAACTGAGCAACAAACAAATGTTTTTAATAGGTGGGATGAATGTGCTGCTTCAATAACAAATTTTCAACATTTGGCTTTAATCTTTTCAGGTTTAACCCTAAATTTCCTGGATTAGTAATATCCAATCTTTCTTTTTTTCTTTGTTTTTATTTTGGGCATAGGTAATCGCGCTGAAACTCCTCCTCTCTGGGAAGAGCAGTTAGAAACTTTCTTGAGATGGTCCAAAATTGCTGACATTCGTTTCTAAACTTTTAAGATTTTCGTTAGGGCTATTAAAATCAGTTCCTTTTGTAATCAGACATTTTTTTTTTTAATGTGACAACATGAATTCATAACCTACTGTAATATTACCATAGTCAATGCATTCTCAAACCTGAATAAAGGGCATTAAATGTTGAACAAAGTTAAAACATCCTTTTTCTGGCAGATTGCCTGTGACAAATTGAGAAACTTAAAATTCCTTTAGCTTGATTCTGGTAAAAAACACTGAAATGATGGTCCCTTTTTAATAAAATTTATACTGTTGCCTTGTAACTACAAATTAACCCCAGTAAATTTAATAAGTAAATCTGTTTTACACTTGATTAAATTTTCTTTTAAAATTAAAAAGTCACAATCTCATTTAAGCTATCGTAGACCCTCATTTACACCTCATGGACCCCAAAATTATTTTTTTGCTGACAACAGATCCCTTGCAGGTTGTCATTGACCTCTGGGGGTCCATATAGACTACTTTGGGATTCATTGCCTTAGAGGTTCGATTAAATTAAATGTAGAGGACATGTAGCCCCATTTTGTGGTTTGAAATAATACTAATTAAGTATGTATGGTTCGAGAATGCAAATATGATACACATGTCCTGTAAATCGGTATAAACCATGATATAATGGTACATGACCATGCTGCTAGTGACATTTGAGATAAATGCATGTGAAAAACCCGTCTCTAAGATGTTTTCCGTTGTTCAGTACATCATTGCAAAAAGGTTAATATGCATCTGTCCGTCCATGCAGCATGTCTTTAGTGGCACTTGGTTTCAAACCTGCGACTCAATATCACACACACAGACATAAGCTTGCAGCCATGACCACTTGACGACTGCAGCCACGAAAATTTTGGTGCAGACCAAGTGATAAGTCAACACTGTAAAGTCAGTGCTCCCTCCCCCCAGGTCCCACATCAGACTTCTAATAAATTTTTGGCATTGGGATTATTTAAAGTTATTGGTGTACCAATCCTCCACTTCTAGACTATCAGAATTTTAAGACACCATTCAGCAAGCTATATATGGAATTTATCCAGACATACTGTATTCAGCTCTGTCGCATTGTGACTCGCCTTACTTATTTCATGTCATATGGTGGAGGTCATGGTGAATGTAGAATTTGAAACCCTCGATTACAAGTTAACAGGATTGATGCCAGTAAAAATTCATTAAGAATATATGAAGTTGAAACATGACTTTGCTAATTGCCGAAGGAGTATTTTCTTCCATTTTTGGAGAAATGAAAGAATAAAACACGTTAAGAATATAAAATATTCTCTAGTCCAAAGAATTAGTGAGAAGAGCAATGTTAGTTTAGTTGGATTAATGCAATATTTAAATGTTGTTAGAAAGTATGAAGGTGCTGCAGTTACAGTTATTTCATATTTACCAAATAAAAACTGATAAGGCAAACTAAAATAATAACAACAAAGCCTTTTGGGGACGAAGACAAACAACTCTCCAAATCTTTGCATTAAAAAAAAGAGCATGGAGACATTGAAAAAATCGTTAATGTTGGAAGAAAAATAAGAAAAGTGCTCCGCTCAAAGACAAAGGTCCTATTTTTTTCAACTATCAACTAGAAAGAGTTATAGCTTCAACAAGACAGTGAAGCAAGAAATGCAGTTATTTGTCTCAACAGAAAACCAATAGTCAAATATTATAAAACTGTGCAAGGATTTGAAGAAAATATTCCTCCAACATCAGTTGAATCTGAAGGAGCATTTTCTAATGTCGGGTTGTTCACAAAACAAAGCAAAGAACTAGGCTAAGTGATACAAGCAAAAACCGCTTATGTTTTCTTAAATTATACTCTTCAAAATAACTTTTTTGAAATGAAAACTTCTTTAGCGGCGTGGGCACTTTTTGGTAGGGGAAAATCTTATGGGTTCGCGTCACTGACATGCTCTGACTGGCGCACTGCAGTGTGCTGTTCACCTTAGACACTTTTTGGATGGGTGAAATCTCGTGCGTTCGCGCCACCGACATGCTTATTGCAGTATATCTATAGCTATACAGATGACGTATAGTGCTGTGCATTGTTGAAATAGTTTTTTTTGTTTGATTATTATTTGAATCGTTTAATTGAAGAATCACTGTGCAGTACAATAGTGTGTACTAAATAAATATGTATACTAATATTTTTAAGATAAGAAATATAAATAACAGAAAATTATTTTAAATACTCGTATTTATTTTGCCGTTTGAAAATTTCATATCATTTAAAATTATTTTAAATCTTCGTATTTATCCTGGCGTTTGAAAATTTTGTATTATTTATTTTCTAATATTTAACCTCTGCAATGCATCACACAATCCGGATTAGTATTTCACAATGGCTTAGACGTTTTCTTACTACCGTGGTAAAACAGACTTCCAGTTGTATCATATTTTTATCGTGGATTTTGAAATTAAAAATGTTATAAAATATAATAATAATTCAAGATTAATGTGTTGAAGTTTAAAATATGGTTATTAATGCAAATAAACATCATAAACGATCAACAAGTCATCGAGAGGATCTAACATTAGAATTGAAAAGGTTACAAAACAATGCACTACAAACGATCACCAAAACTTTTCTAGAATTGATCTCCAACAAGAAAGGATTATCGATATTTTCATTCAATTGTCAAAGTTTGCATGTGCATGCAGCTGACCCAAAAAATGATGCTTTCGTAAAAAAGTCAAATGATCTGCTTTTGTCAGAAATTCGTATGAAAAACAGTGATTACTGACCATAAAGAACAAAGAGTGTTTGAAATTTTGCTTTCTGTTAGGGAAAACTGAAACTAAGACCATTGGGATGTTTTGGCAAGCCTTTAATGATGATGCTTTGGGAATATCACAGGTCTACAAGCAGTTTTTCCTATTCAAATCTGTCAATGTGTCAACATGCCACACCCAAAGCGTCCTTTAACAAGAAAAAATGACAAAAACATAGCCAAAATCAAACGTTCAATTTATGAAGATTATCGAAAAAATATTGACCAAGTTTCTGAGGAAACAAACATGTTATAGAACAGGGTTCAGCGAATTTTAACTTAAAGTTAATAAATGGGTCAGCAACCTTTTAGCAGTGGTGTGCCAAACCAATCTACCAATAGGATTCAGTGTACTACCCAGTAGGACATTTTTGAAACAATTCAATTCCCGCATAAATGCATGCAGAGTTGGAGAATAGAGGTCAAAAATAGAGATATTTACAGTTTTATTACATATTAATTTTGCATCATTTAAAGACATTTCTAAACATAAGAACAAACAGCATAAAATACAACTATTTCTTCAATAAAAATAAAATAATTATAGTTGTACATATATTATGCATTTTTAAACATATATTTGTTAAAATAAGAAAATAGACAATGCCAATGGAAAGCTAAGAAACATTCACCACAACCCAAGAAAACACAAGGTACGATCCATTGTGAAGACAATGTTGATTTGTTTTTTTTTTATGTGAATAGCATTGTCTACAAAGAGTTTATCCTGCAAAGACAAACAGTGAACCAACATTTTTACCTGAATGTATTATGATTATGAGAGAGAGTGCAACAAAAACCACCTGCAATGTAGAGAAATGGTTCTACTGGTTGCTTCACCACGACAATGCTCGAGCCCACACAATCTTGATATAGTTCCACAGTTTTTGACAAACAACAACATGGTGCTTGCACTTTATCCCCCTACTCACCCAACCTGGCTCTGTTAGACAGAATGCAAAATTTCAAACACATTCTTTGCTCTTTGTGGTCAGCCATCTCAATCGCCAAAAGTTTGAAACAGGGACACACATAACAGAGCACTACAAGCAATTTACTTAACTCGGACAACTGCCAGTTCACCAACAGTCATGGGAGACCCCCAACTAACACCACAACTCGTAACTACAAAGACTGTGTGTGCAACAATTCAATTTCGTTATTTTTGGGTACCCCCTCATACACTGGTTTTAAGAAACAAACATCTTAATAAAAAAATTTTTACAACTGTAACGTGCACTTTAGAAAGGTCTCAAGTCTTCATCAACCACCCTATTACACAATTTAAATGTAATTCAATAAGTCATAAGAAATAATTTGTAATAAAGGATAATCAAATAAAGTTTAATCATTATTTCTAAAAATTATATATTAATATGATTCATTTCTTTAACTTAATAGTGAATGAGTATTTTTTTCTTTTTGGAATTTTGAAGACAGTCATTTCTAAAAGAAATTTCAAACTTTTGTAAATTATAATTACTAAGTCAAAAAATCAAAGATTTATTATAGATTCATTCCAAATATCTTTATAGGTTGCACAATGCATTGGTAAATCTTACTATTGTAAAATATACAATTTATGTGCAATTTATTGTGTTGTAAAAACAATATTTCTTTTCATTAAAGGATAAATCTTCACCATTAATCAAAAACTTTCATATCATCTAACTCTTAATATTTTATATACTGTGGAATGATTCATATCCTAACAAATAAATACAAAGAGAAAAAAATTAAATCTACAACATGCAACTGTTTCAGAACTGTATAGTATTGATAAATGATACCACACACATAAAAAAATAAAATCATTATGCATTCATTCGAATATTATGCAAAGATATTTACTGATATTTTATTTTGTACTTCATTGTTGTTGCTTTTGTGCTTCTAGCATATATTGTTTTTACATTCTAAAATGTGTTTCACAGCAGATGGGCTGAAATACATTCATTTGTTCTCTGTTATAAAAGTTTGTGACATTGAATATATTCTTTTATATAAAAATTACCGGTAATTATGAAAAAAATAACCTCATTTAACTATTATTTTCTAATATTCACACACAGTTTCCTTTTTGTTCTTAGGATACCTAGGTTTTTAATATTATTCATTATTTTGTTTAAATTTAATTGAAATGTTTGTTTCGTTTACACCTGATAAATTCCTAATTTAATTTTTTGAATGAATATTTTAAGCAACAATAACAATGCTTTAACTTTATATCTCTGTTTTAATGCAAATCAAAATTGAAACTGACCAAAAAAATTTTTTTTGTGGCACACATCTAAAAAAAAATACTCTTCACGTGTACATAATGAAGCAAGTCATTTATAGTCTTTCAACAGAATATGAAAAATGAATTTAATACAATGTAATTAATTTTTAATTAAAAATAAAATTTTTGCATGCTTCCTTACAATATATTCATGTAACATTCAAATTAAATATAAATAAATGATGCATGTTAAATAAATTGTAATTATTAAACTAGCCATCCAACAAAAAAATTTCTATACTTTTGTATGGGAGGAATTTTCATGCAAACAATTTATCTTGTACCCCTATAGCATAATATATTGTTTCAAACAATTTCTTTAAAAAGCCCACCTCTTAATGATTCATTTTTATAACTTAATAATGAAAGGGTATTTTTTTTTTAACTAAGACAGTAATTAAAAAAAAACAATTTCAAACATTTTTAGGTGATAATTACTAAATCAGACAATTTCAGTAGTATTTTATTACAGATTCATTTCAAATGAATCTGTAATAAAATACTCAACTAAATACTAATAATTCATTAACTACCAAAATACTGATTATTTCAAACAATGTATTGGTATAAATCATATCACTGTAAAATTAATTTATATGCAATTCATTGCATTATAAAAATAAAATTCATTTTTATCAAAGGATAAATCTAAACTCTTGGTTATCTTTACATGCATAAGATTGTGGGTTTCTCTTCAAAGTATTTTATGAATTAGCTTGGAGATACATAAGCATAACATATAAATACAAAGGGGAGAAAATCAACAATATGGAATTGTTTTTAAGAACTGTATAGTGTTGATAAATCGTACCATCAAGAAATAAAACCATTGTGCATTCATTCGAGTTTTATGCATAGATATTTACTGATATTTTGTTTGACGTTTGAAGAGAAAACTTCTTGCTGTAATGTAGAATATAGTACAATGAGCAGATTTTAAAAAGTGGTTTTATCTAATACTGTGAACCATTCTTGTTGAAAAATATATAATAAAGTACTAAAAAATAACCAAAAACTATAAGTATACTATTAATAAATATACTAGCACAAACAAATAAATATATAACATTACAAAACATGTAACTACTCTAAGAGGTTTCACAGACTAACACCTAATAAGACAAACTAGAATAAAACAAAAATTACATAAAACAGTTACTAAGATTATTTCCTGTCTTATAGGTATACTAGAATAATGTAAAAAGTATTTTATATATATATAATGAGATAAACTTAAAAGCATAAGATGCCAACAACATACATATATGATTTTATCATATCTAAACACCAACAGTGTGTTAATGTTTGCCAGTATATCATGTGATTCCAACTAGGTGTGGCTTGTCTGAAACTTTAGTCTGTATCAAAGGTTCCCAAACTTTTTTGTCTCATAGACCCTTTGCATGTTTTTTGGTTTTGGGTAGACCCTGCTTAATTAAAATAGAATTTTTGCAAAGTTAGCAATTTAAATGTTTTCTTTGACAGCTGGTACTATTACTATTTTAAAAAAGTTAAATTTCTAACTGTAATGAAGCATAAAACTTAAAAATCACATGCTAATTAATTTAAAAGTCAATTAACACATAAATATGTCACATAAAATAACTAAACAACAAACAAATTATTGTAATGGGAGGGCTGAATCTGGTGCTACAATAACAAATTTTCAACATGTGGTATTAATCTTGTCAGGTTTAATCTTAAATCTCCTCTGTTATTGAGTCCAGTTTTTTTCCTTTTTGTTTTGGATATTGGCAACTGCACTGATACTCCTTCTCCACCAGGAAAAACAATTAAAAACTCTCAAATTCCATAAATGGGGACAAATAACAGGTTTGTCTTTTTAAAAGCCAAAATTGCTCGCATCTGTTTTTAAACTCAACTTTAAGATCTTCCTTGGAGCTTATTCTGATCAGTTCCTATTGTAATGTGACATTTCTTTTCAATGTGACCATATGAATTTATTTCCTACTGTGGTATTACCATAGTCAAAGCATTCTCAAACCTAGTTTCAAAATCTGAGTAAATGCTATTTAAATGTTGAACATAGATTAAAAACATCCCGATAGATTCTCTGTGACAAATTGAGAAAATTCGGGACCACCAGCATCATACTCCTTTAAACTTAATTCTCGAAAAAATGCTGAAATGGTTCTTGTTTTATAAAATTTATGATGCTACCTTGAAAACACAAATTAACAACATTAAATTAAGTAAATAAATCCATTAAATAGTTAAAATTTGGATTCCACTTGATTAAATTTACTTTTAAAATTGAAGTCATTATCTAGTTCAGGGGTGGCCAACCCGTGGCACGCGGGGGTCGTAACTGTGGCACGCGAAGGCTTTTTGAAAAATTACAAAAATATTATGAAAACATTACTTAATTAGTTGAATTACAATAAAAAAAATTGCCACGAAGAGAATATATAAGAAACAGAAATTTTGAGCGTGAGATTTTAAGGGTGCTAAGCAAGATTTTTTTCTTCAGAAAAACGCCAAAAATGAGACCATTTTTTGCTCCAAAACTTACAATTCTACTGCTTTGTAACATTCAGAGAAAAGTGTTGAGTAACGTAAGACTAAAAACAAATTCTCTCTCTCGGACAGTCGAAACTGCCCAAAAATTCACCCTCTGTCGGGGGCGGTTAATTTTTAACATCTCAGATTTCCATTCAAATTTCAGCTTCCCTGTGCAGGGCTGAAGTTTATAGCTATTGGCTGTCAGCGTGATGTCAGATAAAAAGGTTTTTCCGGAGATGTTGGCTATTTATAATTTCTGTAATGGCAAGAAGTAATTCTGCAATATATTAGGAGAGCAGTTGTTGATAAGGTAGAAGCAATTCTATCTGCACAAAGTAGCCGCTTTGTAAAGCAGAGGGAGTGTGAACTTGCATCCATGACTAATAAGAATGCTGGATTCGGAGCCTAGAAAATTTGTTGCGTAACATTAGCAAATTGTTTCTAGCTGTCAGACTCAGTTGATTTTAAACTCTGTTTAGCAAGACGTTTAGATTTTCTCCTTTTCTAAAATTGTTTTTAGATTTTAGTGTTGAGCATAGTTGTTTAAAAATTTTTTTAATTTTCAATATGTTTATGAGTAAACTTTCGACATCGAAAATAAATTATGAAGAGGATATTGCAGCACGTGATTTTAAAATTGTCTGAGAAGAACAATACTTGCATACACATCAAAATTCTTCCAAGCCTGTTTGTTTGATATGTGGAATTTGTATAGCAGTTCCAAAAAAATTTAACTTGGACCATCATTTCAAACAACTGCATAGTGATTTCAACAGCAAATATCCTGTTTGATCAAATTTGCGAACGGAATTTTAGAAAAAAAAAAAGAAACCTTTAGCTGGTTAACAATCTTTATTCCAGAAGAGAAATGACGAAATAGAAACCATGGCGAAGGCTTCTTATGAACTTTCTTTGTTGTTAGCCCACTAGAAAATCCCATATTCAGAAAGAGAGGAGCTAATAAAAAGCAGCCTTTTAATTTTCGCCCAAAATGTCGGTGATCTTAATGTCAAAAATATGGTTGATAAAATAGCTTTGTCCATAAATACCGTCATGCGTCATATAGATGACATGGGCCAAGATGTTGGAACGCAAATTGTCTCTGTACTTCAAAATTGCAAATATTTTTCATTAACTTTGGATGAAAGCTGTGATATCACTGACAATGTGCAGTTAAGCATCTTTGTGCGTTACATGAACGAAAATTTTGATACTGTGAAAGAACTTCTTGTATGCGCACAAACTAGTTTTAACTACAAGTGAAGACATTTTTAAGGAACTTAAAAATGTAATTGAAATTAGCAAAGTAGAATGGACAAAATTAGACAGTGTTTGCAAAGATGGAGTGCCTTGCATGGTTGGCAGAATAAAAGGTTTTGTTGCATTGCTTGAAAATTATTTGAGAAGAAAAGTTTTTGAGTATCATTGTATTATTCATCAAGAAACTCTTTATGCCAAGGACTTAAACTTGTCTTTCATTGTTGACCCCGTGGTGCGCTGTATCAACAAAATACGAGCTCGTGCTCTGAATCGACGAAGATTTCATACGCTTTTCCCCGAAGAAACTTAAGAAAATGGCTAGTTACTCCTTCATTGTAGTGTGCGCTGGCTTTCCAAAGGAAGTTCACTTGCGAGATTTTGGAGTTTGAGGGAATGTGTTTTAGAAAATCTGGAAGAAAACGATGAACTGCCCAGTGAATGCTCGCTCCTCAGGAGTGAAAATTGACTGTGGGATTTAGCTTTTCTTACCGATATAATGGAACATTTAAACAACTTAAATTTAAGATTACAGGGAAAAAATTGTATTTTTCCTACCCTAGTTGGTCATATATATCTTCTTTTGTGAACAAACTTTAGCTTTTTTGTCTGGATTTTGGAGAGAAAAAAAATTAACTCATCTCCCATTTTTGCAGGAATTACCTGCCAAAGTTAGTAATGTTCCAGACTATGATAGATTTAAAAATTTAATATCCATTTTGCAGGATTCTTGCAGTGCAAGGTTTGAGGATTTAAAGATGATAAAAAAATACTGAACTTTTCACTAATCCTTTTTCGATTTCTCTTCAAGACATTAATTCTTACCCACCTCAGGTACAAATTGAAATTATTGACCTACAGCACCATATTACTCTGAAAAGCAAATATAAGGAAATTATTTTAACCGCAAATGATCCGAATTACATCGAATTTTGGAAATTTGTGCCACCAAGCAATTTTCCAAATTTGCATGATTTAGCGGTCACATATTGTTGTAGGTTTGTATCAACATATGTTTGTGAAGAAATGTTTTCTGTTATGAACGTAATTAAATCAAAATATCGCTCAAAATTAACTGATATGCACCTAAAACACCTAATTTTGTTAGCATCTTCACGAACTAATCCAAATATAGATGATGTAGTAAAAAAACTACAGATTCAAAAGCCACATTAAGAGACTGCTAAGTAATAATTTAAAATTAAATGTTTAAAGTTGCTTATTTTTATTTTGTACCTTAGCTAACTGACTGATCCTGTAAAAATTTATCAACAGTTAAATATAAGTTTCTACTTTTTTTAAATTTGTTATACCATTTTCTTTTTACATTTTCACTGTAAAGAACTTGCATTTAAAAGTATGTTCCTGGTGTAAATAACCCATAAAAATCCTATAAGTAACTTTATATATTTTTTATTTTGGTGGAAAAGTTAAAGTGGCACGCGTAATTTTTTTTTATCAGATTGTGGCACGCTTCCCAAAAAGGTTGGCCACCCCTGATCTAGTTTAATGAGAGCCACCACCATAGACCCCCTTACACCTCATGGACCTCCAAATTATTTTTTCTCTAACGTGGACCCCTTGCAGGTCGCCATAGACCAGTTTAGGAATCAAATGTCTATATTATTGGTAGAAGTGCTAGATATTTGTATTGCTTATCTTGGAAATACCTAGGCAAAATATTTATGCCTAAACCTTAGCTACAGACAATGCCCTCTAGGAGCAGTTGACAGTGTTATGAACCCTACTGAATTACCCCTTAAAAATACTTACTTCAAAATTTTGTTTCTAATCAGTGTTTATGTAATTTAAATATAAACATTAATTAAATTGATGTTAAATATAGATATTAATTTAATCATCTTTGCTTGATAATTATTACATATAACACATGGGCTGAAAAGTCCCGGGCCTAACACATAGATGGTGCTAGTTTTATTGCAGTCACCTTTTTTTCAGTTAATACTAACCTTCAAAAGACAGCTGTTCTCTCTCTCTCAAGTTTCATGATATTCTATTCATTAGTTTGTGAGTTATTGTGCTAAGAGTGACGCTACTTTTGTTATTTTCAGAACAATGGATCAAAAACAATTTCGTGTTTTAATTTTACACTGCTTCTTGATAGGGAAAAATACCGTTCAAGCGAAGCAATGCGACTACTGGCTGTTCGCAGACCTGAAAAAAATGCTCGCCGGTAAGATTTCGCACGAATGAAGAGGCTATCGCTGAAACTGAGGCCTATTTTGAGGCAAAAGATAAATCGTTCTACAAAAGTGGTATTGAAATGTTAGAGCGGCGCTGGAATGATTGCGTTGCTCTTGATGGAGATTACGTTGATGAATAAAGCTAATTTTGAACCCAAAAAAACTGTTTTCTTTGTTAGGCCCGGGACTTTTCAGCCCATGTGTTAATAATACGATGCTATTTCATAAGTAAAAATTATATAATACTGATTGTGAATTACTATAACAGAATGTTCACACAAAATAAATGAAAATATAAGCATTCTTCAATATCTTCTGATAGACAAAAATGAAATGTATACAACATTCAGAAAAAATTTAAGGCCATCCAATTCTTAATTTTTGGAGCTAAAGAATAATTTTAATACAGTGTCTGAAATTAAAAAATAGAAAGAATTTTCATTGAAGCTATAGGGTTGAAAGCACACCATTTTCTTTACTCTAATTAATGACTCAGACTTGTACAAAACACACAAAAACAATTTACACTTCATGTAAATATATTTCTCGGAGTTTTTTGAGGGTGTAGTAATTATTTATACTTAATTCAAATAATTTCATATTCTCTACTCAAAATAAAGATAAACCTTTTTAAGATACAGCTTACAAAAGTTTTAGTTTTCAGAGTTGAGTAGTAATAAAAAACATTGAAGCTCAATTCAAAATAGTGACTTTTTTTAATACAAAACATAACATTTTTCATAAAATTTCAAAGTCTTCACAAATGTTCCAACATTTTAATTGGCTAAATCAATAATAGTAAAGGTTTTTTGTTGTTGTTAATATGCCATTTTTACATTTATATTTCAAGAGAAAAAAAAGTACTTTAACTATAACATATGCACCTTAAATAAATTTACTTTAACTTTTGAACAATAATTAGTAATATTACAATTCAAATAAATATGGTAACATTTTAAACATTTCTAAATGGCATTATATATGTTGTTTCCAGTTTTGTTCCATTTTCATATACTCACTACAAGGAATAATATAAGCTCATTGATTTTCTTATACAAATATTTAACAAGATTCAATTTTTTTAAAGTATTCGATGTACTGAATACATCTAAGCAATTCCTCAAGCAACAATTTTGCCACATAATTATAAATGTCAAAAATTGCAGCAAAATTTTAAATTTAGTTTCACTAATTCAGGAATTGCTCATAATTTCAAACAACATAGTTACCTCATTTTAAAGAGGGTAAACAAGTCCTATTGCTTCTTTTTATTATCTAAGAAGAAGATGGCATATACTTCTAAAAATTCTTCAAACTTCCTCCAAGTATGCAGCTCAGATACCATGTTTTACAAAATCTGCATAATCGAGTGAATTTGTTAATGACTTGAAAATGGTGCATGAGATAATCTGTAAAAAAAGACAAATATACTTTCATGGAGTAAATTATTTCTTAAAAAGTTTCCACAGTGTAATTTTGCAAAAAAGACTTAACCCACTTGCTGCGTATCCTGCGATTTCCATGGACAACATAGATGTAGCAAAATTTGTACAGCCCACGAATTCCCTAGGTATGCATTTTTTCTAACTATTTAGCTGTGCAACCTGTGCTGTTCCTGTTTATCTTTTCATTTTATGTTTTTAGGTTCATATTTTAATGACCTAATTATATAGTTTAAAATAAAAACTTTTTTATAAAACTTTGTTGCATATTTTAACTCTAAAATGTAGATTTTTTAGTGTGTAGATTTGAAATACATAAAAAATAAGCAATTCTAAACCTACTTTCATAAAATAACTATGCAGCAAAAGGGTTCATTTTCATAGGACAATAAATTAGCAAAAAGAAACAATGCATCTCAGAAATAAAAATATTTCAAATGGGTCAGGCCAGCAAACATTTCATTTCTTTACATAAGATTGCTCTTAAAATTTTTTAGATATAAAAACATAACTCGGTTGGATCCTTGCAAAGCCCACACCCTTGGCACGAATTATTTTGGTTGGCGATAGTTGTGCCATCTTGGTAACCCTACTTTGATACACTAGATATGGTTAACTTGACTATTTCTGTAATTTTCATATTTTGCCGGCGGGCATTTCGAATTCCATCATTGGGTTACGGGCTGGAAGTATAGCTGTGTGTATGAGTGAGTAAACCTTGGAACTTTTTACTTTGTTGAATGCTAAAGGTAAGAAAGGATGGATTGCTTTGAATTATGAATGTCCTAAATGTAAAGAGAGAATGGGATTATATATACGAACGAAAGAGTGTTGTTTTGGATGAATTTGAATGAAGATGTTGGAAAAAGGTATGTATGTGCATGATATTTGCAGAAGTATAAGAAATAATTCATGGACTCCACTCGGAAAAGATCAGCAGTAAGGAAGTAAGAAAGCGCTGTTTTTTTATTTTTATCTTAAATATATTTTATTAATTTCTGTATTGTTTTCATATATTTTCATTACGCATCCACTTTATTTTGCTATATTCACTAGCCACCATTGTCGGTTTCCCTTGGTGCTATCTCATTCTGGCTTGGCGCTTTTTTTGGTTTGTCACCAAGGGTGTGAGCTCTTCTAGGATTTTATCACATAACTCTAAATACTTATATCACTTATTTGATATTAAGTAAAAAACACCACCAAAAAAAGGGAAAATTTCACATTAAAACCATTTGGTTTTTTTTTAAAAATAATTCTTCATAAGGTTAAGGTCATTTTGGAAAGACAAGGCACAACACCCTGTCTGAGAAAAGATGTCATATGAAAAAGGAATTGATTTTCTATCTGACCCTTAGTTGATTATCCATTTTGTACCATTCCACAAGAATGGTCTACTCAGGGCCGGTTCTAGCAATTTTGCCGCCCCGACAGAAATGAAAAATGCCGCCCTTCTCCCCAAAGTAAAAAACTATTATTAAAAAAGATAAAAATTGTTCATAAATGTGCACATATAAAACTTTAATATTCCTTGTGAACAAAAAGGGAGCTAACAGTATATTTTATATATATATATACATACTAATATATATAATAAAAACTAAAACAAAAAATTACCACTGTTTTTTTCCTGACTTTTAATTCTGAAAACTTTTTGATCAATTTGTTCAGCTACTTCATGTTCGATAGCGAATGTAGCTAAGCCATTTAATCTATCTTTAGAATTTGTGAACTGTAAGAAATTAATTTTAATTTTGAGAAACTAATATCTGCACTTGCCAAACTTATTAGCAAAGAAAGTAAAATAAATGCAATAGCAAGATTTAGAGCAAATTCTAAAACAGAAATAAATTTTAAAACTTCAACTGGGCTTTTTTTCTTGCCTGCTAAAGCTGAAACTGACATTATCTCATCTGCTCAATCAAGCGCATTTACATCCAATGATTCTCCGTCGGTCAACATTATTTCTAATTAATTAAAAACTGTAAAAATTTAAAGTTTTAAGGGTACCTCTTAAATCATATATACTGTACAAAAATTGAAAACAATTACTGTCAGTACTCATTCAATTAAATCTGCATTCCAAGGCATTAACTGTTTCGTCCAATGTAAAAAAATAAAATATCTTGAATTTTAATTTAGGATATTCCATTGGATTATTTTGTGCTTCATAATTAAAATTCACATTTTTCCGTCAAACTCTATGACATAGCTGCGTCACTTCAAAGTTAGCAGAGATATCAATCTCGACAGCCAGTTCTTTTGCATCACAGTGCATTTTTATCAAAAGTCACATCTTTAAAAAAATCTTAACAATTTCTTGAGAGTTCCATAGCAGATGGTAGATCGTAATATTTTGTTTGCAATAGCTTGCTTATTGGATTTTAATGCAATTAAAGATTTTACACCAAATAATGATGGCCGTAGGAACTTGAATTGTGAAGTAGAATTTAATCACACACACACAGAGAGGTCTCATTTCTTATAGAATTGTCAATCTCAGCATTATTATAAAAACTAAGCATCATAAAAACCTCCCAATTGATAACTTAAGGGTTTAATAGCCTCTATTTAGCTTTCCCAGCTATTTACACTAAGCTGCCTTAAAGTTTTATGCCCTTTATACATTTTAATAATATAACCCGATGAAAAGTTGATAAAATTTTTTTAAACCCTATTAAAACAAGATATCAATCATTGGCATGGCCAAGTAATTTTAGCGTGTTTTTCACATGTTGTATTTTACAATAATACAACTAATGAACTTTTTACTAACAGAAAGTAGTGTACTGTACCACTCCTCTAAATGTACTACTATTGAGATGAAAAGAAACAATGACACAAATCTGTATCAGCACTATAAAAAGCAAAAAACTAGCGAAATTCAGGAAAACTATGGGAAAATTTAAATATGATTCGGCTCATCTAGGGCACAAATGTGACCAAATGCCCAAAACCCGAGGTCAATTGGTTGCTTATTGGCTGAGAAAAAGGTACGACAAAATATGGAACGAAGACGAAATTTGCGTCCTAATAGCGCTTTTGTTCCACTAAAAAAAGGGCTAAAAAGTACAGGCTTCTAAGGATGCTTTTGCCATGTCATTAACAACCAAATTTAAAGAGGCAATCTACACGGCACAGATTGTTCGTGGATTTAATGTTCTTATTTTAAACTGAGCCCCCGATTTCTCGCCTTTCATATTCACTCTGTTATTGTAGGCCTGCCCCCGTATATCTAGCAAATTTAGCCCTAATTTTTTTTTTTACGTTTCTCAAGTATTAAATTTGAAAGTTCTCTTCCAGTTAATCTTTCAACTGGAAGGAAACCAAAAAAAATGCATTAGTTTTAACAATAACTTCATTAGAATTAGATTTCTCAATACATGTATACCTTACCATAAATGTTATTTGTTCAATCTTGCTGGCATCAGGGGCGCAATCAAAAATTATCAAATAACATTTAGCTTGTTTAATTTTATGAACAATGTATAATTTGATATAAAAGAGAAATTATCTCGTTCGGAATATTTTTCCCTAGATAGTGTACTTTAACTTCTTCCTTTAATTTCTTCTAAATTTTCCATAACAAAAAAAAAGTATTTTTAAAATTTGGTCCAAATGCCGCCCCGGACATGGGTCTGGTTTGTCCGGCCCTAGAGCCCCTGGGTCTAGTATACTTTGTTATGCACATTTTATCCTTAATTTTTACAAAGAATTAAGTTTTTTGGTCTTCCTTTCTCAATTCTATAAATAGTTCAGCCTAAACACTGAATTTCTTTAACAAATAAGCTATATTTGCTTAAGAAATATCAGACAAGCACCATTTAGTTCATATAGGACAGTGTTTCCTAGGGATCATGACCCAAGATGGGATTGTGTGACATGCAGCTGGGGTCACCAAAAATTTAAAGATTTCTGATGTATCTTTTTAGATGAAATAAACCTGTTCCCCATTAATTATTTATATTCTTATTGGAGAAAGGCAAAGGATAATTTGTTTATTTAGATTCATATTGGCTATCAATCGAATCTAAAGAATATTGTGGAAGTACTTTGGCCAGTGGTGTCTACTATTATTCCTAGATTTAATAATGTTATTAAAAAATAATCAAGCACATCTTTCTCACAGATACTTAAATCTTGCATATACCTTTGTTAATAAAAGGTGATGATCACAGAAGTAAACTCAAAAAGACTGCACTTAATAATCAGATTAGAGTTTATGCATAATTTGCCATGTAATTACATTATATAATACTTTTTTATTTTAATTAAAATTTCTCTATCATTATATTCAAAGAAAAACTTATTGTAGATATTTATTACTGCTAAGCAATAATATACTACAAATAAAACACTTATAGAAGTACCCAAGCATAATGTGCAATGCTTATAGGGTCTCACAAAAGGGATTGCCAAAAGTTTAAGAGCCCCTGATATAGGATATACAGAATAATAAGAATATTTTTATTATTTTACTGGCTTTGCACATATGTCATTATTGAATTATTCTCTTTAGGTTTCAGGACACACAATACAATTAACTGCTGCATGTATTACAACACCACTAGTTTGCAAGAAACAATTTATATCAAATACGATTCTATTTTCTGTTCTATCACATCCTATAACTACCAAAATATAACTAAAAACTTAAACTAAAGGTGTACACAGTTTACAGCAATGTTTTATTGTTTTATATTCAACTGCTCAAATAAATCGCTGCAACTTTTTTTCTTCCATTTCCCAACAGGTGAAAAGCAGATGGAAATAGAGGGAGGGGGGATATCAAGGGAGTTTAAAAATACAAACAACAAAGTAGTCTGCATTAAGCATTTCCTTTGATTCTAGCACCTTATAAAATCCATATGAAATAATTCATTTTCTTTAATGAATCCTCATCTTTGGATAAATTTTCTCAAATCCAACAAGCATCTTTACCATTATTTAAAAATTTTAATGAAGAAATGATAATTAAATTAGCTTCTAAATTATGCTTAAATAGATTTTTAAAAAGACAACTACAAAAAAATGTTAAATTAGTTAAATTAAGAAAAGCAATATGACAGCCCTCAATACATTACAAAATTAATTCAACTATCCAAAAGTATCACTATTTGTAAAAAGTTTTTCGTCATGCGGTGATAAATTTATGACATATTTAAGATAAGCTGCAACAGATTGAACCAGAATATTTTTTTTAAAATAAATTTATTCTTGGCTATGGATATTTTAGAACTACATAATGTAAATTACAGTTTTACAATTTGAGCAATGGATATGAACAGTTGCATAATTTGCACAATGGGGGTTGGTCTGCCGTTAGGTGGACAGGAAGTACTCCTTTAATATGTTTAAACATTGCAATAATCATTGATCATTTTAAATTTCTGGCAAATAATAAAGATTACAAATCCAAGTAAAGATCTAAATAGTGTACTTCTCTTTTCAGTGTAGGCAATAACTTTTCCCCTCAAAAAAATCTATTCAATGGTTGAGTTATTGGAAATGAGAAGGTTGTTTGAATAAGGAAACTTTTTCAACTTTGAAATATATGATCAACACCATCCTTGAGGTAATAAAATCTTTTGGTACAACAGAATTTCCAAAATATTTTTCAAGCGGACAGTTACAAGCTGATATAATTTAAAAACAAGATTTGGACAATTAGAGGTATACCTCTGGTTCGAATAACTCTGCAAGAAATTCTCCAATCTATCCATTTTTTTAAAATTTTAAATTCCAAAACAAAATAGAACCCACAGAGAAAACCATTTAACACAAAACTCAGGGGACTGAAATACTTTTTCGCATTAAAAAATATCACAAAAATAAAGTTTTTATAAGAGTACATTTTTTTATTTACATAGATATGTATAGATGCATGTATTTAATAAAAATCAAATTAACAAAAACATTCTCACAGGAACTTAATGAAATTTAATATATAATTTTCAAGTTTTTAGAAAAACAAAACATTTAAGTTTTTGGCTGGTACTTTTCTTTGCATTGTCTTTTTTTAAAATAAAATTGTTCAGAAATTATTCACTGCCATCCCTTTTGTTATTCATTTCACCAATGGAATGTGGGTCTAAATAACTGCTCATACTTTTTTTTCATGATGTTTCTCATTTGGGATGACCTGGGAACAGGAGCTGCATTATTCATTTCATTTTCATCATTAGAATCTGTATCAATGATATTAAACTAGCACTGAATTGGACAACTCTTGTCCTTTGAAATGCATTCTTATTCGAGTAAGGTCACACATTCTGTTCCATGTAGTAAATTGCTATTGGTTATTTAAAATTTGCAGATGTTTTTCAAAAGACAGACAATTTTCTAAGAAATATAATTATCACTTTGTTAGAAATAGTTGGTATGGCAGGATTATATACAACTTTTCTTTGGGAACTGTTTCTATTCATTTTTTTTTTGTGTTAGTTCCTTCAAATTATCTTGAACAGTATGTATGAGAAGTATGATTTAGGTTTTTATGATTTAAAACAAAAAAATTGTCTCCGATACAGTGGATAAAGAACCGATAGCTTCAAAAATGCCAATGGTACAGTATGAAAGAATCCTATGTGTTTAATTAAAAGAAGAGTTCAAATGATGGATATATTTGACTATGCAGAGTGAGTGAATATTAACGTCCCACTGTTCAGCTACACGAGGGCTTTTGGGGACGGTCCGCGTAATTTTGAACCATGGTCAAGTGACGTGGACGACACCCGAGCTTGCACCCCCTCTCCTCACTACCACACCAACGGGAGGACGTTTGAGCTTTCGACAGATTTTACGTCCATCGCTCCCCTACACAGCGGGTATTCAGTGGTACTGGGATCGGACTCATGACATGCTAGCCACAATCCGATGCCTAGACCACTCGGCTACTGCGGCCACTTGATTATGCAGAAAGACAGGAATAAGAGTTCGTCTTATTAGGTGTATACGAAAGAACAGCTGGTTTGAAGGAAGTACGAAAAGGATGCTTCAAATTTTTCATAATTAATATGTGCATGTGTAAGAATTAATTCGATTCTTCCTTTACAGAGAAAATGCACAAATCTAGTAATCCTAATCGATTGCTTTTACTTTTCCTCCAGGGCACCAAGAGAATTTACTCTCTTTCTGAGGAAATTCTCTTGTAAGAAATGGCAAGTCTTTTTAAATATATTTTTCTTAGATTTTTCTTTTAAGAAAATAATATTAGAACTTTGTTCTAATACATTATAGACAACATTATTAAGTATATTATTAGTACTTCTCCTTAATATTGTTTTTCCCTAGGAAAATGCTATTTAATCCTCTTTGTAATCTCTCAAAACATCTCCCCACATTCTGTTGTATGTGTACACTATTTTGCACAGTATTCATGAAAAATCGAGCGATCATTTTCTAGTCACCCTAAGAGAAGGGGGAAAGGGCGGTAACTCCACGTTTTTCAAACACGGCAAAATAAAATGGGATCGTGTTGACGTACACAATATTTTATGACACTTAAGAATGCTGAAAAAAGCAATTGTGTTTGTTAAATCAATAATTATCCAACAGCAGAAAAATTAAGAAAAAATACTTACCTTACGTCGGAGGGATATCTTTTTCTGGAGGAGGGAACAAACTGACGACAGCTTGAAGAAAGTCTCGAAAAACATCATCCGAAAAAGAGTGACCTCGAGACCATCGCCAAATGTACTCCGCAAAGTAAGCATCGAAATGACCGGCCGAATGTGCAGTGTGATTTTTTAAAAATCGTTTTACTGCTGACCATGTCCCATTTGTGAAGTTGCTATGTTCACCATCGTTTTCCGGATTCTTAAAAGTCAGACTGTGCTCATCTCTTAAATGAACGTAATCCTCATCAGAGAAACAGTCATAATCCTTCCAAAAATCTGAAATGATAGTGGTTCCCGGTAGTACCCACTGCTCAATGACACAAAAAAGAGCCTCTTTCGTCCTTTGTTCTACTACTCTAAAAAAATATTTTTTTGTCTCTCTCTCGATCCCGCAAAACACCCAATTTCCTTTCACAGTCATCCTTCCACACTTCATTTTGACAAATTTATTTTCATACAATTCAACAAACGTTCTTGGACCCCCAATTGCAACACTTTTAGTCATTACATTAGCCATACAAACTTCTCGGCAACACATATACCAGTCAACAACAGTATTTTTGTTAAGTTTCAAATCATGTACAGTAAATTCATTCATGCACCTTCCAAACCAATATCGATTTACAAGCAAAATATCACATATACTTAAATGACTGGAACTGAACCAAGTACCCTTTCGAACGCTCTTGCATACGTCGTGAGAATTCTCAGCAGCTTTCTTACGACATCGCCATTCAAAGCCGTCAATCGAACCTTTTCGTGGACACAAACGCATATTTTTCCCACATTTCGGACACTCATATTTGGAGGCAATTAAACCTACATTCATGCACCATTCCAGCACAGCTTTGTGGCCTTTCTCTTTCAATAAAACAAAAAAACCGGTTGTACAATCACTTTCTCCTTCAGCCATGGTACTATTGCAATTGATGCCGATAGAAGAATGAAGCCAAAAAAAAACCACAACCGTCTACAGTTCAGTTCAGTACAGTGATAACCCTGTATATGGGGTCAATTCATCACTAGAGGGCGCTGCGATCGTGATTATAATCACGTGATTAACAACGTGCTATCATGTAAGCAAATAACAGTTGATCGTATGACACTTGTGGTTGCGCGCTAACTTTCAAATTTGTAAATTTTATTATTTTATATTCTTTAAATTCTTTTTAGTTCTTTAAATATTTTTAATACATTTTCTACCATTTTAGTTTAAGAAAAGGGACTAAATATATGTAGTTTTAGTTTATAGTATTAGATTTAAGTGTTTAGTTTATATACTTCAATCCTTTGGCTTCTAATTTTTGTATACTTAAGGCTTAGTAATTATTTTTTATTAGTGCCCACCACATTGTGATTTAAATAATTCTACAGCGCTCTGTTGAACAAATTTCTTCTGGAATTTAGAGTCACAAATTATGTTGTAAGCAAATTTTTCCGAGAAAAATAGGGAGTGGCTCGCCAAAACAAAGAATTGTTTTGACTAGTCAGCCAGAACGATTAGTTAATACTTCGGCTGTTGT
Organism: Trichonephila clavata; assembly: GCA_019973975.1. NCBI lineage: Eukaryota > Metazoa > Arthropoda > Arachnida > Araneae > Nephilidae > Trichonephila > Trichonephila clavata. The sequence goes on along the minus strand of BMAO01039091.1, from coordinate 71,157 downwards.
GTGTGAAAAGGAGGAGATACTCCTAATGAATATATTGCTTATTTGTATTTCTAGACACTGATACATGTGTCTGAGTGATGTGAAGACCTTTCAGGATTCAAATTATATTTGCTTTTTCTGGCATTTCAATTTTTTTTTAAACAAAATTTTTTCATTGCTTCTAAAGAATTGTCTTGCTGTTTGAGAGCATAAAATTCTGGAACCACGATCGACTTAACAATAAAATTTTTACGTTCTGAAATGTGTCATGTTTCATAGCAGATGGATAGATACATTCGTTTGCAAAGGTATTTATTAGCAAATTTGTGACATTGATTGTACTCTTTTATATAGAAACTTCTTGTAATTATGAAAAACCAGCCTGTGAATTTAACTGTTATTTTCTAAAATTTATATAAAGTTTCCTTTTTGCTGTTCTTGAAAATCCATTTTAGTATTATTGTTTGAATATCAAAGTTTTTAATGTTAACTTTATTGTTTTATGTTTTTAAAATTGTACGGAAATATTTGTTTGGTTTACATCTATTGGGCAATTTATATGCAATTCAATAACTCATAAGAAATAGTTTGTAATAAAGAATAATCCAATAAATTTAATCATTATTTCTAAAAATTATGTATTAACATGATTCCTTTCTTTAACTTAATAGTGTAAGAGCATTTTTTTTTAAACTTTGAAGACAGTCTAAAGAGAAATTTGTAAAAGAAATTTCAAACCCTTGTAAATGATCATTTCTAAGTAAAGTCAGACAATCAAAGCTGGCAAATGTGTTATTTCATTACTGATTCATCATATATTTCGAAAGACTTTACTATGTCTTGGGAATTTTTATAGAACAGTTGTTTAAAAAATTAGTATACAATAACAATGTTTCAAATTTTATATATCCATATTAATGCAAATAAAGATTGAAACTGACAAAAAAAAAAATACTCTTCATGAGTACATAATGAAGCAATGTCACGGATAGTCTTTCAATAGAATATGAAAAATGCATTTTTTTAAATTGCAATGAATTTCTTAGTTAACCCACTTAGCGGTTTGAACGTCTTTTTCCGCACGTCTAGAGATGCTTCGAAAACGCACCACACGTCTTTTTCTCACTTCAAGAGAGTGCTTCAAAAGCGGGTAGGCCGTGTTTTTCTGAAATCCTTTCCCCTCTTTTATGGTTTAACACCATGAAAGATAATTAGGGAGGGTTGTAGCGACACAATGGTCACTGACAGGAAGTTTTACAGCTCTCGGGGAACCCTGCGTTTTGACCCTGAAGCAATCGTAAAAAAGTTGGGAAGAATTTCTTTAGACACCTTAGTGAACGAACTATAAGTTATAGTGTTTGTAATTTAGCTTCATTTGAGATATTATTGCGTTTGAATTAAATAAATTCTTTTTGCACTTTTAGCAATTTAACTTTTTTTTTTCAAGTTTTGAAAAATGTTCCAACGTATAAATAAAATATTATATAACTCACTTTTGATTTTATATTAATTTGAAGTTTTAATAAAATGGGACTGTAATCTGCTATTTTATATAGTTGGACAAATAACTTTTTAAGTATATTCTCTTAGTTTGATTAACTCGTATTATTTTCTTCATCTTAAAATGATGAAACGGAAAAAGAAGTTTTTAAAATATATAAATCTCTATATAATATCTAGAACTATATTTAATTGCTTCATTTTTCTTCTCTTAACCAATGTTTTCAGTTTTTAAACCATGATTATTTCATTATAAGGTGTCAAAAAAGTTAATAAGAAACCGAACGCTTCAAAATTTAAAACCTTTTAAACTTTCCAACTACTAAAAATGAATTATTTTTAAACTTTTGCATCAAATTATTTGAAAAAATTCTTACGCTTTCATGAAAATAATAATGAAAAAACTAATTCAGATCCATTATTTATTTATTTTTAATTTTAAAGCCAGGTGTTCAGGGCGCGTATTGTTACAATACACCAAATTATATTTGAATTAAAAAAAAATGCTTGAGTTTCAGTTTACTTCAGAGAAAACATGAATGAGGGGTTTTTTATACCAATTCATATTTTTAACCTTGAATATTTGAATAAATAGTAATTAAAAATATTCGGATACATTTACAGTTGACATTTACGCATATAAATAAATATAAAGATAAATTTGAAAAAAATTTTTAAACATATTTGTTTATGCAAAATTTCTAAATATTTATTTTTTTAAAGCTAACTGAAGAACAAGTAATTAAAATCTGGATATCTATTATAATTAACATTCAGAAAATATCCAGATTTTCATACAAAACTAGGAATTTTATGTTAGAAATTGTATTTGAAATTTCAGAAAAAAATATTTATGTATCGTGCACATACTCAGTTAAAAATTATTTAAAATAAGTACTAACAATTCTTCGAATAAAATATTAAATTAAAATTTTAACATAAGAATCTTAAGCATTTTAACGCATTTCGTAAATTTCATACAATTCGGTTAAAACTGTATGTTAAGAGCAAAAATTATGCTGAAAAATTTGATGAATATACAATAAATTTTTAAGTAGAAGCACTACTGAGAAGCTAAAACACAGGAATGAAAAATTATGATCATATCTACAAGAGTTTTTGAACTATCTATTTTAAAATTCAGAAAATCTCTGCGTTAAGTTATATTTTATTAATTAAAAAGTCAACATATAAATGTAATGTAATGTTTGAAGACGCATTCATATACTATTAAAAAAATTATAAAGGGCATTGTTGCGAATGTTAAGAATTTCATATAATTTTAAATTCAGATTTTAACAGATTGACGTAGAAGAAAAAAACGAACATCTAACATACAGGATGCAGTCTGCAATACATAACCTTGATAAACAGAAGACGGCATTTTCACTTGCTAGAGCAGAGCTGGTTTAGGTAGGGGTGAGCTGGACAAAAAGTGAGGGCCCAGCGGTTTTGACGGGTGCCGCACAAGAAATTGCAGTTTTCAGGAAAAATTATAATAATTACAAATACAAAAATAAGTCTTGCAGTTTTTTCATACATTTTTATTAACATGAATTGGGGAATTGATTTCCAATATACTTTGTTGTGTTTCACAATATTTAAGCCCCTCAGGGGGCTCACCTTCTTTAGGTGAGTACGGGTGTCACAATCCCGAGGTGCCCTAGTGATCTTTTCCTTTTCCCACGGGGTTTACTGTCTTTGGCAAACACGGGCTTCACGAACCCGGGGTACCCTAGTGATCCTTCTCTATTTCCGACCATCTTTCTTGTCATTCAATTCATTCTTTCTTTCTCTCTTCCCGTCTAGAACACAGATATTAAAACAAATGTTTGGCGCAGTATAGCCGCAATCGGCTCTTGCGCCAATAAACCCCAAAATCACTCACTCACTCACAATATTTAAGGTAACAAACCATAGTTCTTCAGATATATTTGTTCTACTTTTCATAAGCCGTACTCCTATTAAAACTTGTGCTTCCGAAATACACCTTTTGTAATCTTAAGAAATTATATAAACTATAACGGTTAATTTTGTAAATTATTAAATGTTCCTATTTAGCCATTTCCGTCCAAACAGTTCAAATGAAAAAAATATTCGGATTCACCCATTCATTAGGAAATTGTATGATTCCAGCAGTAAGTTTTATTTGTTACCGAATAGGATTGCGTCACTTCGGGGATACCTCTCACAGAAACGTTTATATGCTATCGATTGCAAAATAAACATTTTCCCTTTAATTGTGTTTATTTCAGGAGGATCTTTGATTTATTTTATTCATGCAATACAAGATTTAAATAAATTACTTTTTTCTTGTCAAACGTATTTGCTTAATAATATATATATATTTGCGTATTATATTAAAATTTGAACTACCCAAAATTATATGTTTTTGTTCCTCTAAAAACTCTTAGTATTTTAGAAATGGTCTTACAATCCATGTACGGTTTATATGTTCTAAAATGAAAAAAATATTTTTATAACTGAATTTTTGTGCCTCGTTTATAAAAATAAAATATTGCTTTGGGCTATAGCTTATAAACGTACTTAAATAAGTGGAGGAACAGTATTTTCACATAATATGAATATTTTTGACTGGAGTAAGTCAGATATTTATATTTCAGTTCCTTTACAATTTGAATAAAAGTTGTAAGCAACTTTATGAAGAGGATATTGAGTATAAACTCCTTGGCTATCTAAAAGTAAAATGTTTTATTTTGATACCCCACAGCTCACATTCTAAAATAAGACTCATTTACAATCATATGATCAGCTTTGGTGATATTTAAATTTTCAAAAATACTCTACATGTACGAAAACATTCTTTCAAAACCATACATCACATCTCATTCTCTGTCTTCTCCACAGCAGGCATTATTTTTTTATACTCAAAAAATTGAATACAGCATTTCCGAATGTTATTTTTTTTAAAAAAATTAATATGAATACACTGCGGAATTGTCGGTTAGCTTCACTGAGCAAAATTGTTTTAAGTGTACTGTTTTGAAAGACAAAATTAATTGGGAGAAATTTTTTTCTCATTAGAATTTGTAATGATTGAATTGTGTGAAAGTTGTATTTATCGGTGAATTTTCCGTTTAACACTAAAGAAACAGAAAAATAAAAAATTAAATTTTAATAGAAAATGGTTAGAAATACTTTTACCATTTTGAAGAAAAATTTATTCCCATTAAAATAAAAATAAAAAATTTGACTAAATTTGCTTTTTGCTCCGTCACAAATGCCTATGTAAAGAAGGTATTTTTGCTTAGTACAAGTTGTTTGACTATGAAATAAAATTTAGATTTTTTCCGAAAAATTAATTTAACATAAAAACATCATTTATAGGATTAAAATATATATAAATTAAAAGTATTGAAATCCCTCTTTATGTTACTTTAAATTTAAAATATAATTGAATAGAGGAAGATTGATTTCATTTCATAAACATAATCGTCGTATGTAACGATACTTCATTTATCCTCTTTTTGTTTAAAAAGAGAGAGAGAGAGATGGTCACTTTTACTCTTTTTTTACATAGTTACTTTTTAAAAAACATTATGATGTATTTGTGTTTTCTTAGTCTCATATTCCACAATAAATACAAGGTACTTTTTCCTGGCTCAAATCGTTAGTCCAAAATAGTTTATTTTTCTTAAATTAATTTTTTAAAATTTTGTTTTGTTTAAAATAAACAAGTATTTTTCAACTTTTGTAACAAGTTTCTTTCTTTCGAGTTTTTTTTTTTTTAACTCTTCACTTTTATTGTGACTTAACCGATCAAACAACCCCGTGGACCCGCTTTTTCCACCCAAAATTCGCACAAGGCAATGTCACAGCTGTGGACGAGTTTTCTCCCGGTTTTAAAGCAACAAAGAGGCCGAACTGAGTAATAAAATCTTCCCCTGTAGACCTCCCGCTAACTTTAAAGGGGAAAGGAATTAAATGTGTTGCACTTTCGAAGGAATTCTCAAAAAAGAAGTAAACGCTTTCGGAATGATTTTTCAGGACAAGGATGAACACTCAGAGGGTTAAAAAAATAAAATTTTCACATGCTTCCCTTGTATTATAATCATGTAATATTAAAATTAAATGTTGGTAAATGATGCATGTTAAATAATTGTAAATACTAAAATAAACTAGCTAACAAAAATTTTGTATGCTCCTATATGTAAAAATTTTCGCGAAAATAATTTAGCATGTTTCAAACAATTTCTAAAATTTTCCCCATATTTTAGTATGATTCATTTTTTTCCAAGGAGACAATAATTTATTAAAAAAAATTCAAACATTTGTAGGTGATAATTACTAAGACTAAAAGTGCTAAATGTTAGTATTTTATAACATATTTTTAAAAGCTTCACAATGTATTGGTACAAACCATACTATTTTAAGGCCTCGGAATGCCCTAAACATTTCAAAAACAATTTTTTGACATTTTCTTGTGACCCCTATCATTGAGAGAGAGAGAGAGAGAGAGAGAAGCTTGCCACCAAAATATATTATAAAAGATTAAAATCATTATTAAACATCAACAAGTTACCAAAGTTTATCATGAATAAACGGAGTTCCATTCTAATCAAAATAACAGTTTCTACTACTTATAAGTAAGATAATTAACTAATTATATCATTAGTTTAGCAGGAAAAAATCCTAAATTTCAAGAAACTTTTCAGTTTTTCAAATTATACTTGAGCAAAATATTAAATTACTTCAAAGTTTTTCAAAGAAAAGCTAAATCAGTATTCATGCCATTCCAAAATTTGGAACTTACGTATTAAACTGCCAAATAATTTTGCCAATCAAAAACACATCAAGAACTTAAAAAAATTATATGATTATTATTACTGCGTTCAAACATGAGCAGGAACAGTTCAAGTTATTGACTGTATATCGCAACAACATCCTACAGAATCAAATGTCTATACATAAAGCCATATTTGGTTTCATGATACTAATTCTCAATAAATATACAATTGATCCAAGTATTCTTCTTAAGTCAATATTTGTAAGTAACTCAATGCAACAAATTTATTCAGGACTTATAAGCAGGATAATATCAATATTCATGAGTCTTTTAGACTTTTATATTTATGTAAAAATAAATCTAATGATATAAAGCAAATCTAATCTATAATGATAAATCTTCTACAAATTGTGCAAATACCTATAAATGCTTATTTGTAATACATAGTAAAAAAAATTGTACATCTGTGTGATATTTTTACACCACAGTCAAACTCTGAAAAACAAATGTTGTGCTAATAGATACCACACAAATATATTACAATTATTATTATTATTATTGTAAAAGAATTATGGATTCAAAAATGACTTTTTTATTTTGATCATGTAAGAGTGAGCAGGAATTTTATGTTCCATAAATGGACATAAACATATTCTATTATACACAGATTTTAATTAAAAAATTTTAATGCCTAATTTATTATCATATCTGGAATTCAATTCTCGATCAATCATATCTTTTACCTAAAATAGCACAGCAAGTAAAGACTTTCAAAATGTTGCATAATTTTTTTGCATGTAATTTTACAAATGGTAAATGATTATTTTGACTTCTAATGTTTAAAAATGGTACTTGATTAAAATCATCAAGTATAAACATTAATGAAGCTGTAGTAAATCAAAATATTTTTCCATTTCTATAGTGAATGCTTCTCAAAAGTGTTTTTTCTTTTCCCCTGTAATATTCTAAAATTATTAAAAACAACAAGTTTTTTATTTATATGTATCTATACTTGTTTTTGATACGACATGTATGGTTACATATCAGATTTTTGCGTCCTAATTTTTTAGATAATTAAATACTGAAGTACCTCTGTTAACTACTGTGAAGATGTGTAAAATAAGTAAAAAAATTTAGATTAATTACACGTATGTTCTATTGTGTGTGTATTGGACATATGTGTCCTTAATTTTACCAAAAACATATCAATGTCTTGAAAAATATTATTTTGGGGGGCGGGGGACATTAAGGTACTTCCAATATTTAAAATACTGAATACACTAAAAAATATCTTGCATTGAAACAGTAAGAATCCCTTAACTCATTTCAGATCGGCCGTTAAATAATCCCTTCGGGAATTTGAAGAAGGATTTTGTGAGCTGCGCAAACGAGTTGCGTGGAAGATCAGAACTCTGTTGGGATTAGTTAAGTGTCGTTCCGTTTGGTGATGTCGTGTGTATATGTTTAAATAATTGTTAAATTAAAGATCAGTTTGGCCACATAATTAATGTGTGTTTATTGAAGAGGATGGAAAAACCTTATTGGCGTAGTCTAAAGGATCTTACCAGAGGATATTAAATTAACGGGAAATAAAATAAGGCACTCGAAACAAAACGGAAGTAATCTTTTTTGGAAAAAAAATAAGGTAAGAGCCTCATTTCTATAACATGACTCCTCAATTGTGATCAGAGAGAAATGAAACATTAATTCATGTGTTTATGTGTACGAGTTCTCTATATGAATATGTAAAAAAAAAAAAATTCTTTTTTTTTTGCACGCCAGTGCTTACATTCGTTTTGCCATATTAGTAGTATAAATGGTAATCCTGTTTGGATATGGCAGTATTTGACAAAGTTCATAAATAACACGACATGTGTTAAGTATATTAGTTAATTAAATTTTGTTTGTTTGTTGAATACATCACTATTCTAAATGATAAATTTGTTGGGATACGTCAGTATTCGGCAAATTTCGTAAATAACACGACATGTGTTAAGTATCGTAGCTAATTATTTTCTTTGTTTTTTTCGATACATCAGTATTTTAAATGACAAATTTGTTTGAATACGCCAGTATTCGACTAATTTCGTAAATAACACGACATGTGTTAAGTATATTAGTTATTTAAATTTTGTTTGTTTGTTTGAATACATCAGTATTCTAAATGATAAATTTGTTGGGATACCCCAGTATTCGGAAAATTTCGTAAATAACACGACATGTGTTAAGTATATTAGTTAATTAAATTTTGTTTGTTTGAATACATCAGTATTCTATGTAATAAATTCGTTGGATACGCCAGTATTCGGCAAATTTAGTAAATAGCACGACATGTGTTAAGTATTTTAGCCAATTAATTTTGTTTAGTTGTTGAAATACATCAGTATTTTAAATTGTAAACTTGTTTGGATACGACAGTATTCGACAGGTTTTGACGTGTATTAAAAATATAAGAACCATTTGTTTTTTATTTTATTTACTGTATTCTTGTGTTAAATTGGTCTTGCATACGAGAGTTTTGAGAGTAATTAGATTCGATTTAATTTTGAAATTAGTTTCGTTTCAGTTATTCATATTTAGAGTTAAATTTTTAAAAAAAAATTAATACGACAGTGTTAATTGAAATATTTGGTTGAAATATATTGTATTCCAAAGGCTATATTACGAGTAATCTGAATGTAGTAGCAATGCTGTGAAGTTATATGAAACATGCAAACCGTTGTAACGATGCATGGCACGTGTGTGTGAATCAATAATAGCCTCTACACCATAAATCATTTTTTATGTTGTTGTGTGATCCTTTTTTTTTTGATTTATTGAATTATAAAGCAAAACATTTCTTTTTAGTAAGAGTTTTGTGAAATTGTTTTGGAAAGATAATATTTTCTAACTTTGTGAAATTTTGATTTTTTTTTTGTTTTGTTTCCCATGTCATAAAATTTCATTCTATAAATTTTTCTTTACCTAAGATTGAGATAGAGTATAAATTGTAATTTTTTTTAGATTGTCATATTTTACTCTATTTTATTTGTGATTGAATTAATTACGACATAATACTTGCATATGTTTATACTAAACGATGGTTGATTTTGTATTTGGGTACTTAAGATTTCATTACTATTACATGACATAACTCTTGAATGTGAAGTTGTAGTTTAGTTACATATTGTGAGGAATAGTTGTAACAAAAGTTTTTTTTCTCATTTTCTTGATTTTATTATTGAGTGGATAGGTAAGCAAGTAGTAAAAATGGCTTATTTAGGTAAGGCACGAAAGGAGGATCTTAGGCTATTGGCCGAGGCGCTGAATCTTAATGTGGGGGATAATATGAAAATTTTAGATTTGAGTAAACTAATTACCACACACCCAGATTATGATGAGGAGTTTAGCAAAAATAAACTCACAATTATAATAGAGGATAGAAAGCTTCGAGAACAACAAGAAATTGAGAATAGAAAGCTTCGAGAACAAAAAGAAATTGAGAATAGAAGGCTTCGAGAGCAACAGGAAATGGTTCTTAAACAACAAGAAATTGAGAATAGATGGCTTCGAGAGCAACAGGAAATGGTTCTTAAGCAGCAAGAATTTGAGAAAGAGAATCAAAGGCTTGATCGCGAATTTCAGTTAGAAAAATTACGGTTAGAGAATGAAAGGCTTAAGGGGTTAACTAGTACACCTGAGGCTAAAGTTAGCATCTATGAGTTAACGAAAGTTGTATCCAAATTTGAGATGAAAGATGGGGACATAGTTTTGTTTTTGACCTTGTTCGAACGACAGGCAAAGAGGGCTGGCATCGAGAAAAGACACTGGGTGTCAGCTCTTTTGGCTCTTATATGCCAAGTGAAATTAATCAATTAATGGCTCGTGAAGCAGAAGAAAAATTTGACGACTATGATTATATTAAAGGTCTATTGCTAAAACGCTTCAAACTTAGTGCTGAAATTTTTCGGCAGAAGTTTGTAAAACACCAGCAGAATCCAGCTCAATCTTGGCGTGATTTTGTTTTCGAAATAACCAGCTATTTTGAAGAGTGGCTTGGAGGTATTGGTGTAAATGATTTTGAAGGGTTGAAGAATCTCATGATTACAGATCAGTTGAAACGACGTGTCCCTGGTGACGTAAGAGAACAGTTTGTTGACAACTGGGTTAAATCAATTGTTCCAGGAGACTTAGCTGATAAGCTAGATGAATACGAAAGCGTGAGGGCTAATGTAAGGGGAGCCCACTCGAATGATGCGAGGTACAGGCCGACAAATAATAAGTTTGTCTCGGATAATAAGGGCGCTAATCTGCAGCCAAAAAAAAGATGCACCATTTTTTAGGAGAACTAAATTGCCGGTAGAGTCAAACACGGGAACAAGTAGAGGGTTTAAGCCTAAGTGTTTTATTTGCGAGAATGTAGGACATTTGGCTCGGGAATGCCAGAAAAATACAAGAAAGACACCACCTCGCAATACCAGAAGTAACATAATTACTCCTAAGGGAACTGAACTAGAATTTACCAAGGAAGTGGTAACTGCTAGAGTCTCAATACCAGTCTCCGTTCCCATCAACACAAGGAATGGAATCGATGATCTTCAGTTAGTTGATATCAAATGTGGACAAACGTCCATAAAAGCAGAAATCGATACAGGAGCACAAATATCAGTCTTACGCGAAGACTTAATCGGTAAGGATTGTGGAGAAGGTGAGGGAACTATCCAAATCATTTCGGCGTTTGGTGAAAAGGAAATAGCTGCTCTTAAACTATTTAACCTAAAAATAGACGATGGAAAGTACGGCTCGGTGCCAATCATGTGCGCTGTGTCTAAGAAACTCGTCAACGACATGTTGATTAGCGCCACCACTTACGAGATTCTTTTAGAAAATGTTCAGTTATTTGATTTTGAAGATCAGAGAGATTTTGAATGCACCAAGAATAAAGATACACAATTAGAAAGTGAGGAAGAACTATCTGTTTCAGCCTTAGGGCAAGAGACCGAGACATCGGAAACAAATTCGGTGAAATCATCTTTTGTTAAACTTCAAAGAATGGACAAGTCATTGGGACCAGTCTGGAGCCAAGCTAAGAACAAACAAGATGCGTATCGGGCAGTACAACATAGCACAACAAGCGTCTCGCCATACCAACTTGTTTACGGTTGGCTTCCAAACGGCCAATTGAAACTATTGAAGGAGGTGTGGACCGGTGACAAGGAAATTCCCATTTGTAGCTCAAAGTCCATTGAGGAATATTTGAGAGACTTAACTGAAGTATTGAAACAGGCTCATAACCTGGTAAGAGGAAACTCTGAAAAAGCACAAGCCGAATATGCAAGTAGATACAACCTTAGGTCTAGAGAGAAACGTTTGGCAGTTGGTGACCGAGTTTTGGTACTTATCCCATCGTCGTCTCACAAGCTTTTAAGAAAATGGACGGGTCCCGCATCTATCACAGAACTACCGAGACCACATACAGCGAGAGTAAAAATGAAGGATGGTAGTGAAAAGGAACTCCACTTCAATAAATTACGATCGTACGTAGCCAGAATTGAGCAAATAGGTCTTATATTTGACCAAGACGATGAATTTGGTGAACTTCACTATGCCCCTACTGATACAGTAGAATTGGACGTCAATGACATTTACAACCATGTAATGGACAGCTCTTCTGGTCTAGAAAATTCTCAAAAACATCAGCTTGCGGACCTCCTCTCTAAATTCTCAGATGTATTTAGCTATGTTCCAGGCTCTGCTAAGGTAAAAGGACATTCAGTGAGTTTAATGCCCGATTACGTTCCAAAGAAACTGAAACCTTATTGTATACCGATAGCCCTTCAAGAAGAAGTAGATAAACAAATTAACGAGTTACTTCAATAAGGACTGATTGAGCCTAGTGAAAGTGAATGGGCTCACCCTATCGTATGCGTCTCTAAAAAGGACGGAAGCGTAAGACTCTGTGTAGATTATAGACTTTTAAATAATGTCACAATTACTGATGCATATCCAAAGCAGAACGCAAGAGACCTTCTTTTTGAAATTGGCCAAGCCAGATTCATAAGTGTACTAGACTTGACGAAAGGTTATTGGCAGATCCCAATGAAGGATGAGGCCAAGCCTTTGACAGCATTTGTGACACATTCAGGGCATTATCAATGGAAGGTTATGCCTTTCGGCATGAAAAATGCTAAAAGCACCTTTCAGAAGTCCATGGACAATGCTCTGTTCTGGCATCGGAAATACTGCCGCTCATACATCGATGATGTTGCTATCTATTCGACAACTTGGGAAGAACACCTCGATCACACACACATCGCCAAGGCGTTTAAGTCTTTGCAAGAAGTAGGACTAAAGGTGAACCTGAAAAAGTGTGCCTTCGGCAGAAAATCCGTCAAGTTCTTAGGTCACATAGTTGGTTCAGGAAAACATTCTCCTGATCCTGAAAAGGTAGAAACGATTCGGAAACTGAGTTGACCTACCACAAAAAGTGAAGTCAGAAGTTTCTTGGGTCTCACGAGTTATTATCGAGATTATATCCCAAACTTCGCACAGTTAGTATTGCCCTTAACTAACTTGACTAAAATGAACATTCCGAAGGGCATTCCTTGGGAGTCGTCAGCTGAAGATTCTTTCATGAAACTTAAGGAGGAACTTGTAAAAATGCCTTCTCTGCATACACCAGATTTGTCTCGCCCCTTTCTACTATTCACAGATGCTTCTGCTACTGCCATTGGCACTTGTTTAGCTCAACACAATGACCATGTGGAGGAAATGCCAATTGCTTTCTTTAGCAAAAAAACTGACTTTGGCCCAAATGAAGTGGTCCACGATCGAGCGAGAAGCATTCAGCGTGTTAAAGGCGCTTCGTAAATTTGACACTTGGATCTTTGGGTCACAAATCCATCACGGCAATGCAGATGCACTTTCCAGACTTAGAATTTCTGAGTAGGGTTTTTGTTTGTTTCCTTTTTATATATATTCACTAAAGGTTCTTTTTAGAAGTATAATAAAAAAATGGTTAATTAATATGCATGTAGAGTATTCGTTCTATGTATTCTTTTGGGTTTTTTTTTGTGTGAAATTTCTATTTCTATTATGTAGTTTTCTGTAATATATGTAATATGTATATTTATGTGTCTCCGAGGAGTTACATTATCTGGGGCTCTGCGCGCATAACCAATTTTCAATTATTTCTCTCTAAATTGTGTCCATGTATTTTTTTAAAAATCTATTTTCAGGCGCATCGTCTTCAGACAGATGCTTTTCGATTGGGGGAAGGAGTGAGAATCCCTTAACTCATTTCAGATCGGCCGTTAAATAATCCCTTCGGGAATTTGAAGAAGGATTTTGTGAGCTTCCCAAACGAGTTGCGCGGAAGATCAGAACTCTGTTGGGATTAGTTAAGTGTCGTTCCGTTTTGTGATGTCGGGTGTATATGTTTAAATAATTGTTAAATTAAAGATCAATTTGGCCACATAACTAATGTGTGTTTATGGAAGAGGATGGAAAAACCTTATTGAAACCCTCTGTTTAGGTTTTTATATGCAAATCACTTATATGTTATTTGCAATGCATTTGTTTTTCTGTACAATATCCTTCTACTTCTATTCTGTTTTGTGAAAGGCAAGCTTATCCAGGAAGGAATGGAAAGTGCTGGCCTTAATCAGAATGAAACGTTCGCTATCCCTGAATTAAAAGAATTTTTAAATTTTTTTTCACATAATTATGCATGTATATGTAACTACTCATGGATTTTAAGCTTATAAAGACGTAAAATAAAAATAACGTGAAATTTAAAATGTCAGTTGTAGTGCAGTAAAATTGATAATTAGAAATTTTCTTTTATCGTAACTGATTTTTTAATATTTGGAAAAGTTAATGCAATCAGTATTTTAAGAATATAGATAGATACTTGCTTCTCAATTTCTATATGATCATGCTCTTCAGTATCGAACTGATTTATTCTCTGAATTCTGGAAAAATAGTGGAATATGAATCTCACAAATTATTAAAATATATTGTATGTTCTTCACCATACAGCATTATACATTTATGGATGCATATTTTTTAAAGTACATATGAACTTCATTAATTTACTTGTATTTGTAAGTGTATTGTTCTGAAAATTACAAAACAATGACTTTTCTGAGCCAATTCAGTCTCAAATTTTTATCTATCGTGATTGTTAAATTAGTGAAAACAATTATATAAAGAGATAAAAGAAAAAAAATGTAGGTGAGTTCAACTGCGTACTTATTCATCAGTTAGAAAATCAGAATAGGTCCCAGAAGTAATACCCTGGTTTGTTTTTTCGTGTCTGCAAAATTGAAATGCTTTGAAGTCGACACATTTATCAACATACAGTACAATAAAAATTCAAATGACTGCAGCATAGAAAATGTATAGATATATATATTAACATTATATACACAGTTAGGAAATGAAATTGAGAAAGTTATGATGATATTTCTATAAATTAAAAAGTATTTTGTATTGCTACTAAATGGATGGCAAAATTTAAGATTGAGAGATGTTATTCCAATAAAATTGAACAGAACAAATTTCTTTATTAAGACAGTTCAGTTTCAAGTTTTTTGTCTATAGTACTTGTAAAATTGTCGAAAATAATCTTAAAGTAACAAAAACAAGTATTATAAAAAAATGAGTCAATTCCTTCTTAGGTAAGAAAATTTTTATCTTAGTTACTTTGTATCAAATAATTACAATTAATATAAATATGTGTATACATATGACAGAATCACAACATTAAGCGGCAATTAATTTTTATTAATTATCATTAAAGTATTGCATTGCTATTCAAAACAAATGTTTCAAATTTCAGTTGAACTGAATGTTTTTAAACGTGAGAAAAAACCTTTTCAATTTTGGACACAAGTCGCCAAAATGGTCGCTATGTCGCCAAAAATGATGCCAACATGGATGTATTTATAATTTTTAGAATAATTAGTTTTAATCAATTAATTTTTATTAATTAAATTACTGTATTGTCAACCAAAATGATCATGTATATAAAATTTCAGCTCAATCGAGCGCTTTAAAATGTATTTTACTAACGATTGAAAATTTGAACAAGATAAATAAATATCGAGAGAGTGTGAACTAATAGTAGGAATTGAAAAAAAACGTAGGTAATGAACTACATACTTAACAAATACAGAGCATTCAGAATAGATCACAGAAGTGGTACCCTGATCTGTGTATGTTTGCAAAATTAAAATTCTTCGAATTCGAAATGCTCTGAAAATATTTCAGACTCTTTTTAAAACTTTAAAAATCGTCAGCGTATTTGATAAAAACAAAAAACCAAATATTGAAAATGAAATAATTAAAAAGTACACACATTGCAGTCGAAATTTCTTTTGGAATACGTTTTTTATTTGTTTTTGATAGTAGATGCAAATCCGAAAATTCCGCCAAAATACTCAGTGGAATCAAACACGTGGATATTTGTTTTGTATATTATCACGTGATTATGACGTCAGGTGTATCGAGTCCAATGGAGACTTGGCTATCCCCTTATAGTCCAGTCATATTAGTCAAAAATTAGGGTCAACTGCGGGATGAGAGATAATAAGCTGAAAATTTGTATGGACCTTTATTTTGTCACTTTAAATGTGGTCTCAAAAGTCTCATAAAATCTCGTGTCCGCGTCTTAAGATATTCAAGTCAAGAAAATCGGTTTTTTGCAAATATCTCGTTTTCTATGGCTTTAATGCTATTTATTTTTTATTATAAATATTGTAGAGAATAATGTTTTCTATAACTTTAATTGAAACATTTTTTAATAAATCAAACCGGTTTTGAGATAGAGGGCGCTGAACGCGCAGCACTTAGCAATCTACAGTAGTGATTCCCAAAGTGGTCTATATCGACCCCTAGGGGTCTACAACGACCTCCAAGGGGTCTACGCCAGACAAAAATTAATTTGAGGGTCCATGAGGTGTAAGTGGGGGTCTATGATAGTGGCTCTCACTACACTAAACCATGACTAATTTTAAAAATATTTACAATCATGTGGAAACCAAATTTTATCTATTTAACAGATTTATTTACTAAATATAACGAAATTAATTTGCATTTACAAGGTGACAGCATACATTTTATTAAGGCAAGAAACATTTCAGCTTGTCTTTCCTGAGTTAAGTTAAAGAAGTATAATACTGAAGGTCCCGAATTTTTTTAATTTGTCACAGACATTCTGTCAGAACGTTTTAACCTACGTGCAACGTTTAAATGCCTTTTATTCAGATTTTCAAGTTAGGTTTGAGAGTGATTTGACTATGGCAATACAGTAGGCAATGAATTCGTATAATCATATTGATAAAAAATGTCACATTACAATAGGAACTGATCGTAATAAACACTAACGAAGATCTTAAAGTTTAGAAACGGATGCCAGCAATTTTGGCTTTAAAAAGTCAAACCTGCTATTTGTCTCGACTTTTGGAATATCGTGAGGAAGTTTTTCATTGCTTTTCCTAGTGTGAAGGAACTTCAGTGTGGTTGGCAATCTCCAAAAATAAAAATAAAAAAATTGACACTAACAGAGGAAATTTAAGGTTAAACCAGACAAGATTAATACTAAATGTTGAAAATTTGATATTGTAGCGCTAGAGAGTCCATCCTCCCTTTAAAATCATTTGTTTGTTGTTTAGTTAGTTTAACAGTTTCATTTATTAATTAACTTTTAATTTAGTTAATTAACATGTGCCTTTTATATTTTAAACACTATACTTCATTACACTTAGAAATTTCTTTTAAAGTAGGAGTAGTAGTACCAGCTGTCAAAAAGACATTTAAGTTGATAAATTTGCAAAAATTCAATATTAATTAAGCAGGGGTCTACCCCAAACCGAAAAACATGGCAAGGGGTCTATGAGACAAAAAAACTTTGGGAACCTCTGATCTACAGCATAATGCAAGGTCAACCGTTAGTCACATGATATAATACGCCGTATAAAATCTATAAACCTAAAATATATTTATAGTTACAACTATTTGGCATTTTTATTAATTATTACATTACATTAATAAATAGTTTTCATTAATCAAGTATATTTTTTTAATAACCCTCATCTGTTTGTAGAATATTTCTTCGTTTCCTGGTGGAATGGCTTTCTCGAACAGCTCACTAAATATAATAAGGATTTTTCTACTTCTTAGGAAATGTTTCTTCCTTTTGTTGATCATCTTGCCAGTAACCGAGACACAATTTGTACTAATTTACATTGTGCTGCAAATATTGCCAAGTTACTTGGCCAAAAAACGTGTTTAATTACTTTTGATCAAACTCTCTACTCTACAGCTCGTGAAATAGTTGCTGCGTCAGATGCTAACTCAGAATTTTGTAAGATAGTTGTTAAATTAGGAGGATTTCATATGCTCAAGTTCTTTCTTGGATCCATAGGATATATAATTGACGGAAGTGGACACACACACACACACCACACACACACACACACACACACACACACCACACACACACACACACACACACACACACACACACACACACACACACACACAAAGAAGCTGTAGGTAAAATATATGCTACAAATTCAGTCGATGAAATGTTGAATGGTCATGTTTATTTAAGAAGTTTCAGAGGTCATACATTATTACGACGCATTATCAATGATGATCTTCGAAGACACGAAGATTGTGTGTTAGATGAGTTAACTGAACAAATCAATTGCCGAAATGTTTCCTATGAAGGTGTTGAAGGGTTTTTAGGTAACTCAAACTTATTTATTGATCCATTTCAGAATAAACTGAATGAATTAAAAGCTCGATGTCTTACAGAACAGTTATGGGTACAATATTTCGAAATGGTATCAATAGCAATTGACTTCATTCGCGCTGAAAGACTGGGACTTTTCAAAGAACATCTTAATGCTGTACAAAGAATGCTGTTGTATTTTCATGCTAGTGGTCCTTTTTTTTATGCGACGTCTGCACATTTATACCTTCAAGATACGATCGATTTGTAAAATACAATGGATGGACAGACTTTTAAGAACTTTAAAAATGTATTCTTCATCGTGAAACTAACAGAGAAATTTAATTCTGGTACATGGACAGATATATGGTTATCGAACAAAGTCTAATGAAATCCATCAGGACAAAAGGGGGAGTATCTCGCAGTCGAAGTACGCGAGAAAGTGTTTTATGTAAATGGGCGTTTGCTATGTACGCTACAAATACAATTTGCGAGGAGATGGTGAAGTCTTATACCATTTCTTTAAACTCTACTGAACAACACGTTAATGCTAAGGATTCAAAAGAGATAATACTGATGTAAGTAAACTAGTTGAATGGTTTACACTTCATAATCTCTTTCTAAATGCGCAACAATTAGTATCTTTAGCTTCTGTAATGGTTGGAAATGATCAAACTAATTGGCACAAAGCCTATGAAATCAGATTAGAATAGATGGTAAAGATAACTGGTTTAAAATTCGATTAAATAAAGTTAAAACGATCCGATAAGGTTTTACCGCTTTCGATTGTCAACAAATCTGTCAAAATTAACGGTTGTAGAGTTTCAATTGATCTATTGCTACTCTTCCAAAGAATAACTGAAAGCAAACAGTTTGAATGTAATATTCAAGAATATCTCCAATGTATGAACTAAGTCCACATACATCTCCTTTATTTGATAATTATGGCATGTAAAAAACCACGAAAGTGACATTATATGACAATATGACTCCTGTCGGACTTCGATGAAAATGATGTAACGCACATTATCGATGGTGGGTTTCTTATGCATCGCGTCGTATGGAGTAAAGACGATACTTTTTCGATAATTTTAGATAAACACGTAAAATATTTACAAAAATATTATGATTCTAAAATTGTAGTTGTATTTGATGGATACTCGGACTATAACAAAAACATAAAAGCAATGGAACAGCTAAGAACTGCTGCTTTATCAAAATCGAATGAAGTTTGTTTCTACGAAACAATAATCGCATTAATTAGCCAAGAGAAATTTTTGTCGAATCGATGTAATAAAAAGAATTTTATTAACATTCTGATTGGAAAATTAGAATTTGTTGATATCACGACAAAACAGGCCAGAGATGATGCATATTTTCTTATCATAGAAACAGCTATTGAAGAATCGGAACATCATAGGAGAAGATATTGATTTGCTCGTCATTTAGATTGGACGTGTTCAAGCCCATTCAGAAGAAGTGTTCTTTAAAAGAATTTGCAAATGGAATGTTAAAATTCAAAAATACTATTCCAAAGGTTTTGATAAATATTCTCATTGTAAAAAGCACATTTTATTTCTGCACGCATTTAGTGATTATGACACAAAATCTCTGCATTTTTTAAAAAAATAGAAAAAACACTTTCATTAGAATATTAGAGAATGTTCTGTATTTGGATCAACTAGCTCAAGTATTCCAAGAAGAAAACTGTCATGTACAAACATTACATAAAAATGGAGTACGAATCTTGTTGGCGATACACAATGCTCCTAAATCTGAGAATAGTATTGATATTTTTCGTTACACTCAATTCATCAAGTCATAAAATCAATCAATAAACCTGTGAAGTTATCAAATCTTCAATCAACAAGTACAGAGGCTCATCAACACATCAGCAGTGTATATTATCAAGTTCAAATTTGGTTAGGGAATGATTTAGAACCCCAGGAATGTGGTTGGATTCTGCGGAATGAACTCTTGGAATCGATTACGACAATACTACCGCATGCTGCAAATGAATTACTCAATACAATATTTTGCAACTGCAAAAATGGTCGTGTAATGTAGGTCGTGTAATGTCGCTGTAAATGTAGGAAATCGGGGTTGCAATGTTTTTCAGCTTGTGGACAGTATAATGGGCAAGCTTGCTTCTATGCTTTACGGTATGAGAGCGATCTCGATGAAGATTGTACTTTTGATCCCGAAATCCTTCTAGATTTGTAGACAAATATCATTGACAACGAAAATAATGAGAATGAATTGCAAATTTTCGAGTGATCGAAAGACAATGAAAAATAAGAGGTAAAAAATTAACATTCATGTTCGTCTTATAATTAAAATTTTTGTAAAACTTCTTTACATTCGAATTTCGATTGTAATAATTGTATAAAACGATAGGTTTTGGGGGTTGAGGTGTGAGGTCAGATGTGGTTCGAGGGTTGTGCCCCAACATTAGTGGCGTCCGCGACATGATCTTTTTAGAATTTGACTTTTTGTGTATAATAATTTAGAATTTGACTTTTTGTGTGTAATAATTTAGAATTTGACTTTTTGTGTATAATAATTTAGAATTTGACTTTTTGTGTATAATAATTTAGAATTTGACTTTTGTGTATAATAATTTAGAATTTGACTTTTTGTGTATAATAATTTAGAATTTGACCTTTGTGCATAATATTTTAGAAGTTTTAGAAATCTTTTTAGAAGTTGAGACTTTTTGTGTACAATATTTTAGAAGTTTTTATATTTTCTACTAAGGTTTTGAATTGCAATTGTTTTGAAAGGTTCTGTGTTTTGTTTTGAAAATTGGTTATGGAATCTTAGGGGTGTGGGAAACTTAAGCGAGAGGGTTTGCGTACTTCTTTTAGGAAGACTGCCAATGTTTTAAAGGCTGAATTAGTGAACGTGGGATTTTCTGTAGATTTAGTGCGCGATAAATTTTCTAAGTTAAAAGTGTATATTCAGATATAAAGGTTCTAGATGAAAAAATCCTTGATTTGTTAGCTGAGGATGGAAAGGCTTTAGAGAGTGATATCGCTAATGAAATCGAAAATCGCGAGGTTTATTCTGATGATTTCATAATATTGTCACGGCAAGTTAGTGAGAGATTGCGAATTTCTGATGAAATTGACGTAGGAATAAAGTCAGATCAGGGTTCGAGTGTTTCTCTTGATGGAATCAAAATGTACAGACTTCTAAAGATTGAATTGAAGAAATTTGACGGGGAGTTGATTAACTGGCTTCCTTTTTGGTCGCAATTTGAGAAAATCCACAGTGACCCTCATCTGTACGAGAGCGATGAATTTTCCTACTTTGTACAATGTATGAAACCCGGATCGCGTGCTAGAAAATTTATAGAAAGCTATCCAGTGACTTCGGAGAATTATGATAAAGCTGTTTTGAGACGTTAAGGGAGCGTTTTGGGAAACCTGAATTATTAGTGGAAGTCTATGTTAGGGAATTGATTAGAAAATGATCATTACTAATGTTAAGGCCGATAGTAGGGATAAACTACCCCATGACAGACTATATGATAAAATAGAAGCTCACCTAAGAGCCTTGGAGTCTTTAGGTTTAAAAGTCGAAGGAAAATACCGCATGGTTATTTCCCATGGTAGAATCGTGCCTTACGGATGACGTTTTAAAGGCATGGCAAAGGAGTTCGCTTTTTGGGTAGCCTGAAGAAAACGATTAATCTCGTCTTACAAATTTGATGAAATTTTTGAAGGCTGAGGTGGAGGGTGAGGAAAGATTAAAATTGTCCCGTGGTGGACTCGATAGTATAAATCGTAAAGAGGATTATCATGATAAAGAAAGGGGTGGAGCATATAGTAAATTTAAGTTTAATAAACCGGCAAGTGTTCCCACTGCCACGAGTTTTCTCGTAACTAAGGATCATGCTTGTATTTTCTGTGGTAAAATGCATGAAAGTAAAAATTGTTACATTGCCCGTGAATTATCTGTTGATGAAAGGATTTCCAAAGTTAAAGAGAAAAGATGCTGTTTAAAATGCTTGGAACCTAATCATATAGCGAAGTTTTGCAAACAGTTTGTTAGGTACTTTGCATGTGGTAAAGCGCACTCAGTTACCTTGTGTCCAGGAATGGGTAGTAAAACGAAATCCTCCCCCCCCAACAGAGAGACTGGCTGTAATTAATCTTCACACTACCCCTGCCAGACAGATATATCCTGGGGAAGTGGCTTTAATGACTTTGTGGGTGAGAATAGCTGATATCAAGAGGCATAAAAATGTGAGAGTACTCTTGGATTGTGGCTCGCAGCGGTCATATATTTCAGAATCATTGGTTGCAGAATTGGGGTTACCAATCGTTTCTAAGGAAAATATTGCTCTTACTTTATTTAGTGGTTCCAGGACAGAGCCTAAGTTGCATAACAAATATCGGGTTAAATTATGTTTAACCAGTCCGCGAGAATATTCAAATTTAGAATTTGAATTTTTAGATCAGGATGTAATATGTGGAGATATACCTCGGGTGTCCAAGGGTTCGATATTAAAAGAATTAAAGCGAAACAACATTTGGTTGTCAGATATGGGGGCAGACTGCCCCAAAATAGACATGCTTATTGGTAGTGATAACTATGGTAAAATTCTCACAGGACGGGTAAGGCAATTAAAAGGAGGGTTGACGGCAGTTTGTACAAAGCTAGGTTGGGTTGTTTGTGGTGCATCTGAGGAGACTATTAGTAACAAAGATAAAAATAACTCCAACTTTATGCGCAAGTTTATTAGTTCATGACTTTAATATCTCCGCGATCTTTGGAGTTTGGAGGCTATCGGGATATTGGATGCTAACCAAAACTTAAATAACGCTGCGGAAGAAGAAATTGTCCGTGATCAATTTTCGAGTTCTCTTACAAGAAAAGAAAATGGTCGTTCTTGTATGGGATTACCTTGATTAGGAAGCAGTGTGGAACTACCATCGAATTATCAGGTAGCAGAAAAAGATTGTTTGGCATCACCCGAAAGCTTAGGTCTGTGCACAAATATGAAGAATATGATGGAGTTTTCAAGGAATGGTTGGAGGAGGGGATGATTGAAATGGTCCCAGATCATTAACTGAATTCTAGGGGACATTACTTACCACATCACCCAGTATTTAAATCAGATAGTGTCACGATTAAGACAAGACCCGTCTTTAATGCATCGTGTAAGGTTGGTAGATCGCACTCCCTTAATGATTGCTTGGTCAAAGGTCCAAATTTAATTGAAGATATTCCCTAGATCTTGTTAAGATTTAGAGAGAAGTGCATTGGCGTTACCTCTGATATTCGGCGCGCATTCTTGCAAATAGAATTGTAAAAGGAAAAGAGAGATTTTCTCCGATTTCTTTGGTGGGAGAGAGGCAATGTTGTGAAGGTTTTCCGACACACAAGGGTAGTATTCGGAGTAAGATCTAGTCCACTTTTATTGGGGCGGTTATTTTGGTCCATTTATCACAAGTGCCCACGGAACAAGGTTATGTTGCTCAGAAATTAAGTAAATCCTTCTATATTGATAATTGCGTAATGTCTGTAGACAATGAAATGGAGCTTGTAGATTTTGTGAAGTGTTCTACTAAAATTTTCGATGATGCTAAGATGGATTTACGTATGTGGACCTCTGGTCCGGTAGGGGAGGAGGTGAGATCGACTCTAGAGGGTTTAAATGCGGAATCTACATTGGAGAATATCGTGCCAGTTTTAGGGATTATGTGGAATAGAAAAGATGATACTCTCTATGCGGAAAGTAAGACTGTGTAGAAAACTGTGTAAAAAAAAGAGGTTTCAGAAAACTTATCTAAAAGAGTTTTGTCTCTGAGACAGGCAATGTTTGATCCTTTAGGTTTCTTGGTGCCTGTTTTACTGATTGCAGAGTTATTACTGCAGAAAATGTGGGCGTACGGAGGGGGCTGGGATACTCCATTGCCCGAGAATATTAAGAACAAATTTTTGAAGTGGTACAATAGATTGGAAGTTCTGAGCGAGTTAAGAACACCGCGGCGTATGGGATTTGGAGATAGAAGTTTCTGGTCGCTTCATGTATTTTGTGATGCTAGCCAGCACGCTTACGCCACCGTTATTTTTTTGCGATGTGAAACTAACGAGGAAATTTGGTCCGTTTTGTGGCGGTTAGGTCAAGAGTTGCACCTCTGAAGGGAATTACCATCCCTCGCCTGGAACTTATGGCTTGTGTTTTAGACGTACGCCTTTCTAGGTATGTAACACAAGCGCTCTTACATTGGATAACATTCCGAAATATTTTTGGACAGATTCCACCACAGCTATATTTGGGATTCGGAGCAATGATGCCTGGGGAACGTTTGTGGGCAATCGTATTAAAGAAATTTGCGCTTTCTCTAGAGCAGATCAATGGTCATATATACCGGGTTCTTCTAATCCGGCTGATTTGTCTTCCCGTGGTTGTTCCCCTCTTCAGTTTTCTGAATCAGACTGGTGGAGGGGGCCTGATTGGCTCAAGGGCCCCGGGGACAGATGGCCAAAATTAGAAATTAAACCAGATGAAATTTTGGTTTTGTCGGAGCGTAAGAAGGGAGTAAATTTAAATGTAGGTCTTGGTGTGACTGCAGGAATTGATAAGGTTAACTGGTATGAGAAATTCTCGGAGTTTTCAAAAAATGATTCGGATTTTAGGTTGGGTAAAGAGATTAACCAAAAATTGTCAAAAGAAAGTGGTAAATCAAGAGCCTTTCCTATCCGTCGATGAGGTGCAGGATTCCAGGGGTACACTTCTTTTACTCATTCAGGCAGAGAGTTTCCTGGAAACTGGAGATTCTATAAAGGGTTTTTTGACCGTGCGAGATCAGAGTGGCCTGAGAAGAGTGAAAACTAAAATTATTGAACGGGCTGATTCTTATGCCTTTCGTTCCCCTGTTTTATTACCTTCTAGGCATTAAATTGTCGACTGTTTAATTAGAGATTATCATTTAAGGTATTCTCATGCCGGAATACAAGCACTGACTGTCATAATTAGAGAAGAATTCTGGATTATTGGTGTGAGACGCACAATAAGGTCAGTGGTGAAGCGAAGTGTGTCCGGTGTTAAAAGATTTTCAGCAAAACCTCTGATTACTGCACCTATTCAATTACTATTAGACAGAGTTAGGGATGCTTTCGCGCATTCGAAGTTACCGGTGTGGATTTATGCGGCCCTCTCATTCTCAAGAATAAAAATAAATCCTGGGCAGTATTGTTTACTAGTGCAGTGTATCGATGTGTGCATCTGGAATTGGTAACATCCATAAGTACCAAATGCTTCATCCAAGCCTTCCGTAGTTCCATGGCCCGCAGAGGTTGACCGTCCATTGTATACTCCGACAACGGAACTAATTTGGTCGGTACGACAGCAGTGCTGAAAAAATTTGATTGGGAAAAAGTGGTTTCTCAAGAAACGTTAAATCCCATCACATGGAAATGTATTCCGCCCACTGCCGCTTGGTGGGGCGAATGGTGGGAGCGACTAATTCGTTCCGTCAAGAATTTCATCATGAGAGTCTTGGGTCAGGCGTCTGTGGATTATGAAGAGCTATTTACTATTCTCTGTGACATTGAAGCCGTAATAAACAGTCGACCATTCATATCTCCCATGAGTCTGAGGATCTTCTGCCATTAACACCTTCTATGTTTTTACAGGATATAAGAGTTTCCGGAACAGTTTATTTAGACATGCTGGACAGAAACAAACTCCTAGTACCTCAACGTTTTTGCCGGGAGCTCCAAGAGCAGATGCGGAGTCGTTTTCGCAAGGAGTATCTGGGACAGTTGATCCAAAGACACGGACAGAAAGACTGTGAATTAGAAGTGGGTGAGTGAGTGAGTGAATATTAACGTCGCACTGATTAGCAACACGAGGGCTTTTGGCGACGGTCCGCGTAATTTTGAACCATGGTCAAGTGACGCGGACGACACCTGAGCTGGCACCCCCCTCTCCTAACTACCACACCACTCCAACGGGAGGACGTTTGAGCTCTCGACAGATTTAACGTGCATCGCTCCCCTACACGGCGGATCTTTAGTGGTACTAAGATCGAACTCATGACATGCTAGCCATGATCCGATGCCTAGACCACTCGGCCACCGCGGCCCGAATTAGAAGTGGGAGACGTCGTACTAGTCGGATGCAAGAACCTCAAGAGAGTTAGCTGGCCCATCGCTCGTGTTCAAGAGCTTAGTACAGGCAGAGATGGGCGTGTTCGAGTTGTAAAGGTGAAGACCATAAATAGCATATTGACTCGCCCGGTGAGAAAACTATATCCTCTGGAGGTGTGTTCCTGCACTAAAGATACCATTATTTGATTTTTGATTTCTCTTCCGAAAATCAAAAAAGTGGGAGTGTTGTGAATTTGTCAGCTGCCTTGATTTTTTAGACTGTTTCATAGATGGCGCTGGCTGTTTTTGCCTATATATAAAAGGAGAGTGAGTGAATATTAACGTCGCACTGTTCAGCTACACGAGGGCTTTTGGCGACGGACCGCGTAATTTTGAACCATGGTCAAGTGACGCGGACGACACCTGAGCTGGCACCCCCTCTCCTAACTACTACGCCACACCAACGGGAGGACGTTTGAGCTCTCGACAGATTTAACGTGCATCTTGCCCCTACACGGTGGGTCTTCAGTGGTACTGGGATCGAATTCATGACACGCTAGCCATGATATGATGCCTAGACCACTTGGCTACCGCGGCCACATATAAAAGGAGAAGGATAACTTTATATGTCAGTAATTTTAAAGTTTTAATGTGTGTAGTTAGTAAAGTTCTTTTTACTTGAAAAAGTTCTTTTTAATGTTTTTAGTGTCTTTAACTCTAGATTTTATGTTAATAAAGATTTTTTTATACTGCCCAGGTAAGTGGTCTCTCTCTATTTATGGATTGGAGCAAGTGGGGGTGTACTATTTCTGGAACCTGCACCAGTGTCGGGTAGACACATTGATAGTATTGGGGGTTGAGGTGTGAGGTCAGATGTGGTTCGAGGGTTGTGCCCCAACATTTATAGAATCCGCAAGATGAGCACAACTCTTTCCTACACATTGGTAAATAAATTTTAGAATCAGTGAGGTTTGCACATATTCAGAACAAATCATACTATCATCAAAATTTAGAAATCAGAAAAAATATACCATAAATGTGTATTGTTAAATTTTTCTGTAAAATATTGAAAAAATTGCATTTTGCAAAATATGCAGCTAAAATTATTAATATATTAAGTTTTTGACTTATAAATTAGATCAGACATAAGATTTTAAAAATATAATTTTAATATAAATTTAAAATGCAAAAGAGCGATTCGAAATTTTTAAAATACTAATATTATAAAATTGTTTGTATTTGTATGTGAATCTTGGCTAAAAATCTTCAAACAAACTAAAAATGTTGAAAATTTTCAAGCATTTTTGAAATTTTTAACAGTAATAATATTGTTATATAATCAAATGACTTCTCTTTCTCTCAAGGGATAGATAAAAAAATAAAAACTCACCAAAATTGCAGTTAAAGTTACAAATAATGTCAGTCAAACGATGCTTTTACAAAATATATTCAATGTTTTTCTAAATGTTCGCTAGAAACAGTCTTTGTTACCAAATTTATCCTTAAATTCTAAAGTATTATTTGTAATCTGTGCCTCACGCTTAGGAAGGTGAGTAAATAAAACGGTTTTAGAAACTCATACTGATCTTTATACTACGTTTTTAGTGATAGATGTAAAAATCGTCGTCGCCTTTTGTGTGATGTAAGTTGCATTTTAGGAAAAATAAATGTGAAAATCTAATCGCTTCCGATGAAGAACATATACAAAGCTATAGATATTTTCCTATGACCGTAAAAATACTGCATCGCTCCCACAGTAAGTTTTATGCTAGAACTCATCCATATTAATATCATTAAAATTCCCTGTTTGGAAATTACTTTCACTTTGCTACGTCGAACGTGTTTCGTGGTCAAGGTAACGGACTCGTGTCCGGCGTGTCATGAGTTCGAGCTTAGTACAGCTGAAGACCCGGGGTGTAGAGGGTCTGACGTCCCCCCCCCGTTGGTGTGGTGTGCAAGTTAGGAGAAGGGGGGCAACTCAGTTGCAATTCTCGTCACTTGACCATGGCTCAAAATGTCAATGTCCGTCGCCAAAAGCCCTCGAGTAGCTGAATAGTGCGGCGTTTGTATTCCCTCAGTCGAACGAGTTTCTATCCCCTCCGTTTTCGAGTGTAAACTTTTACCCCCAGGATAAGATCTCCATTCAAATTTCTATTTTCGATTAATGATTTACAAAATCGATACAGTTAATGAGAATTATATATATTAATCCTAAGCAATAAAGAAAACGTTTCTGATATTCATTATTTTAACTGTAGCTACTTTCTTAGAATCTAAAACAATAAAACAAACTTGAAATTTTTGTTTACCTATCAATCGTTACTTTCCGTTTGCTTAAAAATGTGTCTAAAAACTCTAATATGGTTTTATCCAGAATAAAACAAATATTGTACGATTTTATTATTAAATAATTAATTTAGTAATGGAAAATGGATAACATTTCTGCTTTAATTTTTTTTAAATATATTAATTTAAATCCATTCTCGTTAAAAAATGAATTAAAAAATTCTTACCGTAGCTATTGAAACGACTGGTTATTTCTGGACGTTTGAATGCGAGTTTAAAAATATATAACTATAAAAAAGATCCACGGGGGAAAAAAGTCAAGAAATTTACACTCACTGCATAAAAAACATTGAAACAGAAAATTTTTCTGAGAGAAACATTTCAACATTTCGTTCTTATATTTTGAATGTTTTCTTCCTGAAGAATTCTAGATTTATGTCATTAATATTTTCCTTTTTCTGATTCTCTTCCACTTCTTTCCCCCTTCCAAAGAGAAACACAAATTTAATTTAGAAGTACAAAAGCAAATAAACATCCCGATTAGTATTTTTTCTGAAATTTAATTTGTCAAAGAAAAGTGACATGGAAGACATAATCAATGATATAAAGAGAATTTATTAATATTTATGAAATTCTGTACGAAAAAAATCTTTTGGTATATTTATTCCTTAACCAATAATTTTTACTTGAAAAGGGAAGAAAAAAAAAAAAAACTCTACGTGATTTGTGAAGGGGGGGGGGGCTAATCCCTCTTTCAACCTGCAATTAAAATTCTCCCTTTTTGCTACTTTTCTCCTTCAGAGACACTTAAATATACGTCAACCACTTTCATGATATATATATGTGTTCTAGGTTTATTTCTTTAATATCTTAAGACGGAAAGGGTGAAATTTACTTAAAGCAATGATAAATACTCGTGTACTTTACAAAATAAGTGGCTCCATGAAGCTTTTAAAATTTTTAGGGGCATAGTTTTTAAATTAATGCTAACAAACTTCACACATTGATAACAAACAATGGTAATTTTTAAGCAAAAATTGTAAGGCAAGAACTGCATAAATGAATCCTCAAAAACAGTTTATTAGACGAAAAACAGAAATTTTTGTAAAACCCGTAATTTTTAAGTAAAATTTTCAATCTTCGATCAGAAAACGGATTAGTTTAACATTCTGGGAAAACAAAGTTTGGGGCGGTTATCTTTATAAATTGCCAAGTTTTATATTAAATATTTAAGTCAAATGTTTCATTTAAACTTCGAAAAATCATAAAAAAACTGTTTTAGGGATCTGATTTTCTTGGCCACCGTGTCTAAAAAAACAAAGCGTGTACTTGCTTAGGACGCAAACTGGATTGATCACAACTATGGAAAGAAATGGAGAACGATTGAAAAATTCTTTTCCCCAGAACGCGTCAAAACTGATTTATTTTAGAAAAAATTGGGGGAAAAAAACCGAAATATCGTTATTTTTTAAAAAAAAATTATACCGTGTTCTGGCGAAGTAAATGGTCTGTCCGATTCCGGAATTATTTTTTGCCTGATTTCGATACGGTAGGCAAAATAGTAGTTTTAAAAACGATGGAAGTGTCTGAAATCTTTTCTCCGGCCGTATTCCGGTGTTTCTTTGCGCTAAACGGCATCTAGGGGTAGATCATTCATGCATTTTAGCTTTGATAATTTATTGCTTTTTTTAAACTAATTGAAACTTCGGAATTTAAATAGTCAAAATGGGTTCCTCGGATTATTTCCCATCTTTTGGCGCGTTTCTGCGTTTAGCGGTTCGTGAGAAGATAGCATCACATAGGTCGACACGTTTATTTACTCGCGAATTTTAATACAGAGTGCGGCAAAAAAACTCGGACAAATTTCTTGCCTCCTAGAATAATTAACAAATTTCATTTTAATTGGTATTTTCATGTTTCTTTATCCACCACTTTAATAATAAAATATTTTTAGATACATTTCTTAGTTTGTACTTTAATTTTTATGTGTTTTTGATAATGTCGAGCAAAAGGGCTGCTATTATAAAGTTGTTTCAGCAGAGGAAACGACAGTGTGAAATCATTCGTTTGCTTATTGTACTTCGGCAAACAGTGTCTGATGCAATCTGCCGTTTCAAAGAGCTTAGCAATGATGGTCGACGTCCCGGAAGTGGGAGAAAACGCAGTGTAAACATTTTGAGGAATCGCAAGGCCATCGAAAAGCGAATCCAGAGAAATCCGAGGGTTTCCATGAGAAAATCGCTCGTGACATGGGAATAAGTGTCAGATCGGTGAGGCGAATAGCAAAAACGGAGCTTGGGCTGAAGCCTTGCTAGTTGTGAAAATTTCAGCTCTTCACTGAAAGAAACTAACTCGTGCGACTCCGAAGATGCCGAAAACTTTTGAGACGGGCCGCAAGTCAGCTTGGAGAGATTCCTTTACACTGATGTGAAGCTCTTTGAGGCTCAACAAGTTCATAACTCCCAAAACGATTGAATCTGGTCTCTGGATGTTCCAAGCATTACGGCAATTGTTGAATATCACCAATATCCAAATTCGGCCATGGTCAGGGGCGGAATTTGTGCAAGTGGCAAAACTCCTTTGGTTTTTGTGGAAGAGGGCGTTAAAATCAATCAAAAAGTGTACCAGAGGAAAATTTTTGAAGCTGTTGTACTTCCGTGGGCCCAAAAGCATTTCGGAAATGCGAAGTGGACGTTTCAACAAGACTCTGCACCAGCTCACAAGGTCAAAAAGACACAAAGGTGGTGCAAGGCAAATTTTCCCGACATGATATGTGAAGAATAGCTACCCTACTCGCCGGATCTCAATCTCATGGATTACAGTGTATGGTCCATTTTGGAGTTCAGGGCCTGCACTAAACCATACAAAACTTTAGACTCTCTAAAGCAATTGTCTCTGCGGGAATGGGATAGATTAAAGGTAAAAGACTTGAGGCTCATTGTTGAAAATTTCTGCAAGCGTTTGCGCCTCTGCATTGCTGCAAACGGCGGTCACTTTGAAACCAATTAAATTTATTTCTTAGTACGAGTGTACTCTTATTATTATTCGTTATATTTTCTTAATTTCTTAATTTTTTTATTAAGTTGTTTGTCCGGGTTTTTTTGCCACACCCTGTAATATCTGAGATTTGAACAAGAATTGTGATGAGATGGTTTTTTTAAATTCTTGTTACCTGAAAAACCGAAAAGTAGGAGCAATATATGATAATGGGAGTGTAAATATAGATCGGTCTCTCTTCATTTATCTCGTGACGTAAATACAATTTTACAACAATTGTTCTTATTGCTGGCAACTCCAGTTTTATCCTTTCTTTATTCCTTCATAAACTCTAATTCTTTTTATTTCATGAATAAAAGGAATTCATGCATCAAAACAATACCTTTTGTAAAACAAGGCAAAATGTCAATCTTAATTTTTCTGTGGTTCTCTATTACAACTCCAGTTATAAAAATATTAAAATAATGAAAATAAAGCTCAGAATGATTTTAGACTTGCATTTATTGTGGTACAAACGACTTCTTGAGAATTTTAAAATGTCGTATCACATTCTACATATTTTGTAGATGAGTATAACATACAAAAATTAGTATAATATCGGAAAGTTTTTGCAAAGAATGCATTTCTAAAAATTAAAAAAAAATTTTTTAACGATTAAAAAACCAGAACAAGATACAAAAGTAATATAATTCATTTAAATGGAAAACGTTGTGAATAGATAATATTTTGCGATATCTTTTTTGGTCTTAATAACCTGATGAACATGATCTGATATACAATGAATTAATTCTTTGCAGTCATTTTTTATGATTGTTTCTGAAATAGATTCCTAGCTTACTATTAGTTCACTTTTGCTGTGCTTCTTTGGATAATAAAATTAATTATTATCATTCTTTTGATTTGCTTCCTTATTTTATAACCATTTTACACTCGCAAATCACGTTTCAAGCCATTCTGATTTACAGTTCCTTCTTTATTCCCATAATTATCAATTATGCTTAACTTTTGGACAACAGTGTAACATTAGAATTTACCTTTCCTGTCAAAATACACAGTTTAGTTTTCCTAAGCTTTAAGCCTTACCATGACAGAGGTATTAATAAATGCGTAGTAAAAACTCCTTGCTTGCATAATAACCATTAGAAATTCAAGGCATCGATACAAAATACGTTATTTTAGTTCCAAATACCCTTATGCAATCTGTCTTTGCATCATCACTCTCAGGCATTTTTTTTGCTTACAAGGAAAACACACGTGAATGAAAATCAAGTTTATGTAGTAATCGCTGTGTAGTAAACGTTGAGACACCCTCTTTATTCTCTCTACTTTCTTATACAGAATCTCAGGTTTTTGCAGCAATTTTTCATCAGAATGCGTTTTTGCATTCTATTTTGTCTCAGGGCCTATCCTAACAGGTGTGCAGCGCATGCACCGCACGCGAGCCGCATTTCTATTAATCAAGCAAAATTTCTTACGTATTTCTCAAAATAAAAATTACAATAAGTCGAATAAATAAGCTGAAATTTAAATAGTTAGAGAAAAATCAAAATAAGTCCCACCGCATAGATTTAAAAAAATAGAATGTTAGTGTACATTGTTGTTGGTCCACACATTGTCCATTAATGTCTATTCTTTACGCACATCCTTCATTTGATAGCAAAATTCGTGGCAGATTTGGCAATACTGCAACAGAAAAGGTTTTCTTACTCATGACTGGTAGTACTAGGGGTGTACTGTGGATCAATGCTTAACAAAAGCGTCTCAGATATGATTTTTACGAAAGTTGCTTTATGAAAATATCTAATATGGTTAATATTAACTAAGACATAGGAGTATTTAAATTCAATATGCATTGGGGGAAATTGAAAGTTTTCAATTTAGTAATAGTCTTACAATTTTGAAAAACAATATAGAGGAAAGAAGTGATTTTTGTGTTTATTTATATTTTTATTAATGTTTTACTTTTATACAGGTAGATGAGTTCACAAAGTCAGCGTTAATAGTCAGTCAAAATATGAAAAATTCTCCAGAGAGGCGACACAGTAGGTCTTTGTAATCGGACAGCCGATATCTTAGGATCGGTCCTGTTTTGTTTTGGTGTAGTTATAACACTAAGACAATGCATGGTTATATTTAAAATTTTAGTTTTTAAGATCATTTTTTAAAATTTTGCTCACGATTGCTAGAAAAAAATCCTTTTTTTATTCCTGCAATAATCTTGTTGACTAATTCCCACATTGCATAGAGTCACAATTACAATCTTAATACAGTCTGGTATGTCTTTTAACGGGGCCCATTTTTAACTTCTAACTAAGACTGATTTTCAACCTTAGAAGTCTTTACACGCGTAAAACTAATTCTACAAAACCTCCATTTACGCAAATTTCATCATTATTGCTGACGAATCATAAAAATTCACTAATATTCTAATATTTTGAATTGTCTCTGGAAATATTTAAATTTCTTGAATAATTAAAGGAGATTTTTTTTTTATTTTTACAAATCTGTTTTTCTCCTTTATAGATACGGAATATATTACACGGAAGATTATTGTGAACACATTTTGTTTTTGTTTTTCTCTGTTAGTTATTTTTACAGATACCGTGCTATTTATAAGACCAATGCTATGACTTTTTGGTACTTTTTTTTATTACAGTTATGCACCTTTTTTTCTGAGGAAATGGATACTTGATAATCTTGCACTTTGCCAAGTATTTCCAAAAAGTGCTGCAAAAAATTTTGGAAGCAAGGAAACCATTCATTTTTTTCTGTGATTTTTTAAATAATTGTAGATTATTTATTACATTTTTTCTTCAAGATAATTTTATATGAGTAATTTAAGTTTGTATCAAAATTTCCAAGCTTACATATAGCAATTTCATTTTCCGATATGTATTAAAATTTTAATTTCTCAGAAAAACATTAAATAAGGATACTAATAAATTTTCCTTTTATGAATGAATATTTGTTATTTTATATTGATGAAAAAAATATACTCTTATAAAATTTATATAGAGATTATATATTCTGAAAACTAATTCTGTAATTGATATTGTGTAGTAATATTTTTGAAGGTCATAAAAATTTTAAGTGTCAGATATTTTTGAGACTAATAATGATGGTGTAATTTAAAAATCAGGTATTTAAAAAACAACACAACACTTATAAGTTCGCTTGATTAAATCTTCCGTCGAGCAACCATTAAGCACTAAGAAAAAAAAGAAAAAAAAAGAAAAAAAAACCCCAACCGCGCGCGCGTATCACAGCTTATTTTTCTTCAAAGCATGCTTAATACTATACTATGAGTTTCCTTGTCCGTATTTTGTTCTTAGAAAAGATGAGGGAATCTCTCTGTACCTCTCTTTATTGCGTGCAAATCCTCTGTTTTCATTTAATTTTTTTCCAATAATTTCTTGACCAAAATTTTTCATGTCTTTTTTTGATGAATTTTTGGTTTATGTACTTATGTTATACGCATCCGGAATTAAAGACATAATACAGTTTGAAAATTGCCATGTAAATGAATATTTGAATTATTAAAACAATTTTCACCTCACTCTAAAATTTCATCAGTTACTATTTGCTGGCGCCATCTAGTGTGAAAATTGTTAATGGAATGTATTTGATGGAAAAAATTTAATACCAAAGCTTCAGTTAAAGTATAAAAATGTCATATAAAGATTAATGTATATATGGAAAAAAAAAAAAAAAAAAAACCCTCCGAAAAATTTAGTGAATTATTATTTTATTTTTGCTTTTATTATTGCGCGTATTGTATACTCTTTCATTCTACTTCTATTATTTACATTTATTTTCTGAAGTGTATACAACAGTGGTTTATCAAACTTTGTCAATTCACGGAACTCCTAAGGTGTTGCCGAGGAGCCCCAACCAAAAAAACCCCTGAGAAATACATATTTTAAAATTACATTTTTAGTAGATAAATATACAGGCATCTTTAAGTAAAGACAATTAAAAAAAATACTATATTATTTATTAAATTTTTTAACGTAGTGTTAATATAATTTACACATTAATATAGCGTTAATTCGTGCTGCAGATGTCATCTACCATTATGTTATATTTAATAACAGAAATATTTGAATTTTTTACACAAACTATCGAAGTCTAGGTCTATTGCATATCTGCAGTCGCATTTCATATATTTTGCGTTAATTTTCTTCTACATTTTGTTTTTATTTCCGCATACATTGTGAAGTATATTTTCAACTTAATACATTGTTCAGAATGGAATTAAGATGTCTATAGCTTTATGGGATTTTTTTGCAAATTTGTAACCTAAAAATTTGGACCTGTTTTTCTTTATATGTCAATTCTGTTGATATGTCAATAAGTTGCTCCTTCCTCATAGGTAAGCCTTCTGATTTATCCATTTTACTTGATTTTCTCCCATAGGAAATATTAGTTTGGAAACGTTAGGTGTTTCTTAAAAAGTTCTCTTGTAAGTAGTTTTTTAACAAATGTAAAAAAGGAGCTTTGTATAATTTTCAACATTGACGTATAAATTTGATTTTTCCGTTTTATTCCACTTAGTTTTGCTCCCCCCGTTCGTGTGGCGTGGCAGTTTGAAGAGGGGGTACAGTTTTGGTATCATCCTCATCACTTGACGGAGGTTAAAAATTGCGAGGTCCATCGCCAATAACCCTCGTTTTGTTTAACAGCGCGACGCGTGCGTTAACGCACTCTACTTAGTTTTACAAAACATTGCACTAACGAATAAAACTATTTTGTGGAACCAGGATCATGAGCAGTAAAATATTCAAAATCTTGGTTTTTTTTCATAAAGAAAAAAAAGCGTTTTAATATTTTATTATTTTTATATTACAATAAAGGTTGCAGGAAAGTACCAAAAAGAGATGCTGCCCGGCGACGTCGAACCTGCATTGGGAAACGCGTCTGTAGAAACTTTTGTGGTTATTCAAACTCCATAGAGAACGTGAATCTATTTTGCTTATGCACTTAAAGTTTTCTTTTCGAATTTTTATTCTGAGTCGTGGAACCCCTTGGTATGCTTCGTGGAAACCCAAGGTTTCGTGGAACACAGTTTGAAGACCACTTGTTTTTCAATATTCTGTTATGAATTTGATACCGGAACACATGATTGTAACGCATACGCTTATCCGTCTAAATTAAGTTTTATCGTAATATTTGCTACTTATAAAAGAATAAGAATACTTAATGATAAATGAGGCTAAAAAAACTGAAAAATAACGTTTGAAGAGAAATAAAAAAAAATTAATGTTATTGTCAAATTATTGATGTCATTCGAAATGATACATAAGTAGCACGAATGCTGATAAATTAATTTTGAAATTAGAACAGACATAAGTCCAAATATAGATTGATAAGAAAAAAAAAAAGGATAATTTTAAGACAGAAGGTAAATGGATGACTTAATTTTCAAATCCAGGCACAACTGTTTTATTCACTTTTAAAATTGGAGTAATATGAATTGTACCAGTCTTCAAGATTTTAAAATTTTGTAGTTTCAAATTTTTTTTAATTTTAAATACAGTCAAATTTACGTACAATGTAATAATCAAAACTATTTTATTTATTTCAAGATTTGATTTCAATAACATTTCTTTACAAAATTCAAAAATTAATGTAAATCATTGGAATAAGGACATTTTATGTATTTTTGATTGAATCACTTTCTGTCATTACATATAAATTACGCAATGCCATAACCGGCTATTTTAAAAATCATTTTATTATATTTCACTCAATCAGTCACTTAAAAAGTATAAATGCTTTGTTTTTTAAAAGCGAACTTCTACAGACACATATGAAGCTAAATAATGGTAGACTTTATATGTGTAACTGTAAAACTCTTATTAGCATTATAAAAATTTTCCCTTTAAATGAAATAAATTTCTTTCTTTCAGTTATTTTAGAGAAAAGGATTTTGAACTTAGATTTTTTAAAAAACAATAGTACGTGAGCTCTAATTATGCTTCCCCTTAGAGAAGTTAAGAATATTTTTAAAGAAAATAATCAAAACCTTTAAAAATAAAATTAACTATCGGTTATTTTGCTCTAAATAATTTATCATAAAATTAAAAACTATCGTTAAAATTTTTCTCTTTGAACATAAAATAAAACGTATAAGAGTTATTTGATTTAAATAAATTGCTTTAATAATATGCTGAAACTTAAAATTCAGTCTAGGTTCATTGATTGTTATTAATATTTAACTTCAAAGTAACACGTGATGTCACTAAATAGAATAAGTGATGCATGCTAAATCTGTCAACGCCCAAACTCATCACTTTGAAGTGGTATATAAGTTTGGAGAGTGAGAAATGACAGCTTTGGTATTGTTTTCATCACTTGGCAGTTTTTTAGAATTACGAGGTTTGTTGCCAATAGTCCTCGTGTTGCTTCGAAGTGGGATGTTATTAAAAAATCAAAATCAAACAAAGTAACACGGTAGTTATTGGTGGAATGCACTAGGGCAGGAGTCCTCAACTTATTTGTCCCCAAGAGCACATTCTAGAATATTTGTTGGATGGCGGGCACCATTTATTTTTTCAAGGGGAATTTATAGTTGAAAAGAGTTAATAATACATACGCACATAATGTACGAATGCGCGAGGCACAAAAAAAAAAAAAAAAAAAAAAAAAAAAAAAGAGGTTGGACGCATTTTACTTTGTGCTGGGCCACAATTTCTATTTCATTGATAATGCGAAATTTCAAGTAAAATTTTATTGAAAATTAAAACATTTTTATTGTAATCGTATAGAGGAGGGCACATGTTAAGCGATCGGCAGCGCTATGGTGCCCACGGCCATAGGGTTGAAAACCCTTACGCTAGGGCAGGGGTGGCGAACCTTTATGGATCAACGTGCCATTTTTTCGACAAAAATATTTCATGAGGTACAGACGTGCCACCAAACAATTTTGACTTATGATTATTTTGGGAAAATAATAAAACTACATACTAACAACTCAAAACTCTTTATTTACTACGAAAAAATACATTTTGTATTGTAAAGTATTAAATGTTTTTGTTATACGTGTAATTAAAATCAAAGTAACATTAGTGTGACTTCTTTGTTGCAGATTAGATGACAAATAACTTATATTAAGATTGTAAGATGTTACTCTTTTAGCAGAATACATACTGAATTGGAGTCATTTGCCAAACGGTTTCTAAGCGATCTTTAATGTTATTTATCTCTAAAAATAACGACTCGCAGGCATAGTTAGATGAAAACATCGTTAAAGTAGCATATATGAACTAGCTTCTTCAAACAGTTAAATGTGTGTGGAATTGAATTCCATGTTTCCAAAATTTCGTTACTCGCATTTTTTACTTATATTGCTTACTAGCTGTTACCCGCCCGCTTCGCTGGGTATTTCATGATGTTTTATAAATTTTTACTGCTTATATATATGTATAAATTATTGATATCTAAGTCCTAGCATTAAGAATTCGATTGTATTGAAAAATATACTTATACCTTTAACTGTCGCAAAAAAAAGGGCAGAAGTCATCTAATTTGTATTTTCTAAAAATCTCTAAAATTGAAGTATAGAATGATATTTGCTCTTTCGTAACCCAAAAACCAAGTGGAT
This sequence comes from Trichonephila clavata, assembly GCA_019973975.1. NCBI lineage: Eukaryota > Metazoa > Arthropoda > Arachnida > Araneae > Nephilidae > Trichonephila > Trichonephila clavata. Next base: position 32,220 of record BMAO01039091.1, on the reverse strand, counting down.
TCCCGCAAAACCAATTTTCGGTGGATCTCTACTCCGTAAATTGAACATGCAAGCCAAATTTCAAGTCTAAATCTAACAGAAAAAAGAAGTTTTACTATCAATATCCCCGTAATCCCGTTGAGAGCCGTTTTCCAAAATAACCGCTCTTAGAGGATTTCAATTCAACAAAAGAAAAATGCAAACCAAATTTCATTATTATAGTTCTTGTAGCTCGAAAAAAGTAATTTTTTTTTGTCAATACGTCCCAGTAACCCCCCCTAAGAACCCCCCTGCACCCCCCCTAAGAACTTGATTTGCTCAAACTACATTCTTAGTGGATCTCTATTCAACAAAAGAAACATGCTTAACAAATTTCAAGTATATGGGTCTAACAATTAAAAACATTATTTTTTTCTGTAACTCCTCTTGACCCCTCGCAAACATCCTTAGGGGTCAATTTTCGTTTCACTCTTTGTTAGAGGAACTCTATTCCATAAAAGGAACATGCCTACCAATTTTCAAGCAGGATGATCAAATAGTTTAAAAATGGAAATATTTATCGATTACGCCTCTTAAACTCCCGAAATTAAACTTGGTAGCTGATATTCGCAAAACCCATTTTGTAGCGGTTCTCTACTTTACGAAAGGAATCTGCTTATCAAATTTCAAGACTGTACGTCTAACAGTTTAAAAATGGGGATAATTGTCTATAACGCCACTTGAGCCCCCGTAACGCCACTTCTGGGTCTGTTTTCACAAAACCCATTTTGTAGGGGAATTGCACTCTATGAAAGGAATCTGCTTAGCAAAATTTGAAGACTGTGCGTCCAATTAATTAAAAATGCAAAAAAATTATCAATAACGCCCCTTGAACCCCCGCAACGCCACCTAGGGGTCGATTTTCACAAAACATATTTTGTAGTGTATTTCTATCCTATGAGAGGAATCTGCTTATCAAATTTCAAGACTGTGAGTCTAATGGTGTAAAAATAGAAATAATTATTTATATCTGCCCTTAACCCCCTGCAACACCCCTTGGGGGTCAATTTTCTCCAAACCCGTTTTGTAGCGGATATTTACTCCATGAAAGAAACATTTCTACCAATTTTCAAGCAGCTAGGTCAAGTAGTTTAAAAACGAAAATATTTATCTATTACGCCACTTATACCTCGCAACGCCACTTAGAAGTCTGTTTTCACAAAACCTTCTTATAGCTGACTCTATTAAATAAATCTATCTATCAAATATAAAGACTGTGCGTCTAATAGATTAAAAATGGAAATAATAATCTGTAACGCCCTTTAAGTCCCGCAACGCCACTTGGGGGCAATTTTCACGAAACCCATTTTGTAGCGTATCTCTACCCTATGAGAGGAATCTGCTTACTAAGTTTCAAGACTGTACGTCTAATAACTTAAAAATCGGAATTTATAACGCCCCTTAAACCCCACCCCTGCAACACCCCTTGGGGGTGAATTTCCCCCAAACCTGTTTTGTAGCGGATATTTACTCCATGAAAGAAACATTCCTACCAATTTTCAAGCAGGTAGGTCAAGTAGTTTAAAAACGAAAATATTTATTTATTACGCCACTTATTCCCTTGCAACGCCACTTAGAGGACTGTTTTCACAAAACTTTCTTATAGCTGATCTCTACTCTATGAAAGAAATATATTTATCAAATATAAAGACTGCGTCTAATAGTTTAAAAATGGAAATAATTATCTATAACGCCCCTTAAGTCCCGCAACGCCACTTGGGGGCAATTTCCACGAAACCCATTTTGTAGCGTATCTCTACCCTATGAATAGGAATCCGCTTACTAAGTTTCAAGACTGTACGTCTAGTAACTTAAAAATCGGAATTTATAACGCCCCTTAAACCCTCCGCCCCGCAACACCCCTTGTGGGTCAATTTTCCCAAAACCCATTTTGTAGCGGATATTTACTCCAGGAAAGAAACTTACCTACCAATTTTCAAGCAGGTAGGTGAAGTAGTTTAAAAACGGATATATTTATCTATTACGCCCCTTAATCCCCCACAACGCCACTTAGAAGTCTGTTTTCACAAAACCTGTTTTGTAACTGATCATTATTCTACGAAAGAATCTATTTATCAAATTTAAAGACAGTGCGTCAAATAGTTTAAAAATGGAATTAATTTTATCTATAACGCCCCCTAAGCCCCTACAACGCCACTTGGGGGTCGATTTTCACCAAACTCATTTTGTAGCGGATCTCTACTCTCTGAAAAGAATCTGCTTACCCAATTTCAAGATTGTACATCAAGTAGTTTAAACATGGAAGCAATTATTTATAACGCTCCTTAACCCCCTTAACGCCCCTTGCGTTTCGAATTTCGGAAAATCCGTTCTTAGCTGACGTCTGCTCTATGATAGGAACATGTCTACCAAATTTCAAGTCTGTAGGTTGAATAGTTCCGGAGATATCATGATTAGTCAGTCAGTGAGTGAGTCGCTTTTCTCCTTTATATATATAGATGAATCTTTTCAATAAGTTTTTGAATCCATATTGAACTAGATTGAAAATCAATCAGTTGTATTTCAAATTCTTCTGTTTCTAGCTAATCGAATTGGGACACAAGTTCATTTTACTAAATGAAGTTACATCAAGATACATAATTAACTTGATCGTTTCCGATAATTCTTTGAGCTGAGAAAATCTCGCTGAAAATTCCATGATTGACAAATCAATTACGGAAATATTTTGAACTAAAATGCAGACCGTTTAGCTCGGTGGCGTGCCCAGAATATTGTTTCACGTGCCATCGGTTCGCCATCCCTGCGCTAGGGGATCGAGTTCACACTAAAGGGCTTAGATCTTCAAAGTGGCGCCTTCCAGGAAACAATTATCCTTACACTTATCAAAAATATTTATTATTTTTTTTACTGGTGAAGGTGAATTTCAACAAAATTTATGTCATAAAGAATTCCATAGCTTCAAATTTTGTAAAATATATAAAGCAAATACTGAACGAGTAAAATATAGGGACGGAACTCGTAATTTTGAACCACGGTTATGGGACGAGGACAACTTAAGATGACATGTCCCTTTCCAGATTTTCATACTACACCAACATGCGAATTTAAGCCTCAATAGATTTAAAGTGGGCATCAGCCCCTTTAGGCGTCGAGGTTTTAATGGCATCAGATCTCGAACCCACGACTCAACAGAAATAATACCACCTATAAGTTTGGGACCACAACCACTTGGTTACCATGGGCAGAGAACTCTGTCTTGAAATACTATAAAATTCCAAGCATATGAAATTTAACCGTAATTGTTTTGGCTAACTTAAATTGCACAGAGTTTAAGATTTGATTTTTCAATTTATGTCACATTGTGAAGCAATACGAGGGCTATTGCGACTATCCTCGTAATTTTGAACCACAGTCAAGTGACGAGGACGACGTTTGAGATGGTACAGAGTTGAGACACTTACATAATGCTGACTAAGACTAAGTAGTTTTTTTTTATATATATTTATATAACTAACAAGTTTTCAAACCCTAAATGAAATACAAACATGTGTCACTTTAGTTAATAAAAATAATCCAGGTTGCATTTAATTTAATGACCGATCTAGAAAAAAAAATTAATTAAAATTCAGGTTCAACACATTTTAAGTTAAATTCACACCAGTCATTACAGAGATTTGCGTGATAATTTTACTTGAGAGAAATTTATATGAATTCACTGTTTATAACATTAATCCTTCCTCTCAACTGCATCTGAGAACTTGTTATGTATAAAACTGAACAGTATAATTTACTTGAGTTATTAGCCTAAGAAACTTAAGGAAATGAACGTGAAAAAAGAGAAATGTTTGGTTAAGGATATAGAATTAGAGGGCCAATTCAATTCCATAGTTTTTTAACCTTCCAAGCAGGTTGGTACTACTAAAACTTTATGGCTGATGCACAAATTGAAGGTTTTTTAAAAATTAGTTTTAAATATTGCAAGATATTTTACAAAATTATATTCTAGTCTCCAAAATAAAATAACCTTATTAAATCTATGCTAATAATAGTAACAACTAGTGTGCGTGTGTATTGGAGATGAAGCACAAAAACGGAAAGACCCAAACGTGCTAAACTTGGTACACTGAAGTGATGAAGATGTGCACCGCTAAATATTTTTCTTTCCGAAATTCACTTTAAATTTTTTTTAAAAATTTAATTTTAAACGATTTTTTATAGCTTGAAAGATATGACGTCAGATGAGTCATGCATTTTATCTGTGAATTTGGCAAAGTATTTTTCATGAAAATTTTCGAAGATCATTGCATAATTTCATTATCACACACACATAACAATTATTTATCGTTATGTTTGTATTATATCGTTATATATTATCATTCAATGAATAAATAAAATTTTAGTTCTGTCGTAAAGAACGAATAAATTTTATTCGTTCTTTGCGACAGGACTGAAATTCTATTTCTAAGGAATCATGGTGTAGTCTTTCGTCATTTCATTATTGCTCTTTTCTAACGTGCGGAAAAGGGTTCTTATAGATCTGTTAAAGCATTCATGCACTTTTAAAGTAGTGGTTTTTTTCTGTTTGTAAGACTGGTAAATGAGAAATTTTTAAAGATAAATTTAAAATATTTTCAAATTTAATGATATTGAAAACAATTTTACAATTGAAACAAAGTATAATATTTATAGGAAGGACTTGGCTCAAATTATTTCACTATTTTTATTTATTTTATTGAAAACCCTACATTTCTTTCAAATAGAGAAATTATATACAAACTAACAAAATTTTGCGGTAATATTCTTCACGTGCTAGAAAATTCTTAGACTATTCAAAATGAAGTAATAATGGTAAAAAATATTCGAGATAATAGTTTTTTCTCTGTATTTGTAGTAATAAAACAATATTCATTTTTTAAAGTCAATTACTACTTGGTCAACAAAGAAACATTTCATTTTAGTTACTTTTTATTAAATAGTTACAATTAATATAAATCTGAATATACATAGGACACACAGATCGCAATATTAAGTGACAAAATAGGAAGCGATTTTCCTTGCAATTTTTCATTTTCTTCTCTATATGTGGTGGACTATTTTTTTTTTGTTTCTTACAATTTATTCATTCATTAAATTTAATTATTCCGATAAAATAGTATAGTAAAAAATAATTCACATTCTCAGAAATTAGGCCATTTCAGTTTGGATTCGAATTCAAGATCTTTGGATTAGAAGTCCAACGCGCTAGCCATTGCTCAACAGGGACTAAGTGTGTGTGTGTGTGTGTGTGTGTGTGTGTGAACGACTTTCCTTTCTATATATGCTGTTGAACTATTATTTTTGTTTGTTACTATTTATTCATTTTTAATTTAATTAATGAAATATTATTTGAAATAACTGTATTAACATTACAAGTGTCATCCCCTACAAGTTTAAGAAATGTATTTAAAATGATAAATAAAAAGTATTTATAAACGATTGAATATTTGAACGAAATATATATATATATATATATATATATAACAGAGAGGGGGTGGTGTCTAGGGGTATGTTGAATGAAAGAGACGTTTAGGTTTAAGGAGATTTAATGACATCTACAGGTTGTTAAACCTGACTAGGCGCGCGCTGCTGGGAAAAGGAAAGTGTTAAAAAAATATTATTATTTATGATTCAGACAATTAAATTCAGTCATCAAAGAAGAGCCATCGAAAACAATAAACTTAGCAATTTATTTATCCAGTGTAATTAGGCCTGGCACCTTCAAGTTGGGAGAGCTACGTTTTGCGTACAGAGTTCAGAGTAATTGTAAACAAAAACAAAAGTATCTACTTACATAGTGTTCAGACGCCCTCTGGCGGTTACAAAGAGAATTCGTTAGGGGATTCTTAACAAGTGTGTCCCTTCTCCCGCTTACATCCGGGGTTTACAGAGAGTGACGCTGGTGTCGCCTGAGCGTATACAACACTCGTCTATCCTGATGTGGTCGGTCCCCGACCAGGCTGGAAAATATGCAAGTAAAAATTATACAAATATCAACAACTGAAAAGAAAAAAAAGATAAAACAAATTTTTAAAGTTCAAATTTCCTTGAGTATATAGAGAAAAAAAAATAAAGTCATTAGTTCTGGAAAGAAAAGTCTTAGGGATTATCCCATGGTTTCATCAGATCACCAGATGTGGATGTCAAATTCGGGCCTTCTTGTCTTCCTATTTTCTTTACATCGTACCTGTCGTTTGGACGAACTTTCACGACTTCATATGGGCCAAAATATTTTGGTCGCAATTTCACACCTACTCCAAACTGGGTTTTCTTGATTGCAATTCTGTCACCTTCTTTTTATTTTGATGTCATCTTTATTTTTCATTTTGACGCCTGTTAAAAGTTCAAATGGTGTATATTTGGTGGGTATGGAAACAGTGCTGTTAATTATTCGTTGAACTGATGATACGTGTTTATACCATTTATTGGGATCTTTAAGTGAAAGCTTTGTTAGGACTGGTATTAACGTTGCATGAATTTTTTCTACCTGACCGTTCCCACGCGGTACACCTGTTGTGATTGAAATAAACTCGATATCTTCATCCTGACAAAATTTCTGAAATTCTGTAGAAGTGAATGCTGTTCCTTTGTCTGAAATTATTCGTCTGGGACTTCCAAAGGTTACTTGTTGTAATTTTAATTTGTTTAAAGCATCGTTAGCTGAAGGAGACTTTACAGGATAAATCCACAGAAATTTGATGAAAGCGTCGATGTGACAGTAAAGATATGTTTGTAATTTTTGTTGGTACTTGGGAGTGGACCCAAAAAGTCAATATGGTAGGTATCAAGTGGAATATCACCTTTTGGTATGGGATGTAGAAATCCTTCTCGTTTGCCAAATTTTTTGGATGAAAGAATGCAAGGAATACAATTTGCAATAACATTTTCTACAGTCTTACGCATATTTGGGAAAAAGAATTGTTGTTTGACTAAATTTTCAGTTTTGTTGATGTCCTTTTTGTTCGAAATGTCCTTTAGAATGTTCAAGTTGTACGATTTGTTTTTGCATTTCAAGTGGAACGACTAGAAGTTCTTGGTCGTTGACAATTTTGTACAGCACATCGTTTTTTAATGTATAATCAGAGGCTGAAGATGATTGTAATAGTTGGAACGTGCTCCGTTGCATAATATAGGTGGATTTAAGTTACGCAAAAGAATATCCAGGGAACTAATCTTCAACCGAAGATTGTGTGGTGACATTCCTGTTACTTCTAGAGAATTCAAAAAATCGGTTGGAAAATGTGCGGTTTTGTTTTCATCAACAATAGTGTCGATAATATGCAAAATTATATTATGATCGGTTGAGTAATTTCGGAGTCCATTGCGGACAAACACTGTAACACGTATATTTTATACATAAAGATATATATGTCGAATTCCAGTTTCATCAAATAGCTTCGCTGTCTACTTTTGGTTTCTGTTTGGAAAAATTCCAAAAAATCATTTATATCTGGACTCAATTTTTTGTCAACATTTCTTCGATTATAGTCTAGAGTAAATTCAGTAGGAATAATTTTCAAAACGACAGCAATTAACATAGGGCTGTAAGATTTGGGTTCTAAGCCTAACGCGGATAAGCTCCTAACATTTACTTCAATTTCGCTGTGTAACTTTTTAAACTTTGGAATGTCATTCGATTTATAAACTGGAAGCAGATTTATTTTTTATTCATATGGTTATTAATTATTACTTCTTTTTTTCCAAATCTTTTTTAAGAAGCTCAACAGCAGAATCATAGCTTAATTAATTAATCTCAAAACCTTCTATTGCTTGAGCAGCTGAACCAGATACATAGCTTTTTAAATAATTAAATTTTTCTATTTTCGAAAGTGAATTATTATCATGGATTGAAATTTGGAACGTATTCCAGAAAGTTTAAACTGAGTACAATCTCCATAAAATTTTTGAATCATTAACTTTGGAAGTTTAACAATGTTATTTGTATTTACAGAAGTTGAATTCTGATCTGTACCGCTACACAAATGGAATTAATCCGACTTTTTTGTTTTATTTTCTTGTTTGCGCGAAAAATTGTTGTAGTTATTTTGTCACAGTAATCAAATAAAGTACTTCATTCAGTGTTATATTGTTCTAATGTGTGGTTTCACTTAAAATTAAGCCATCAGTATTTCTTAACTCTTCCGATCTAGTTATTATTAAATTCAAATTTTCCTCAAGGGAATCAAAATCAGTCAGTTCTTCTTTTAATAAATTCTCAACGGTTTTAATTAACCGTGTCGCTGCTGATCTTAGTGCTGTTCACACTTTTTTGTTTTTTTCGATGCTTTCTATTATAATGAATAAAATCTTCTTACCTTTAGCAGGCTTCACGCACTTCAAAGCACTATTCCAATATATCAGTTAATTCAAAAAGAGAATTCAAAACAATGGTTATATTTACGATCTCATATCATTCATCAAATTTCGAGAACAATTAATTGTTCCAAAATTTAAATCTATAATTAATCTCTTTTTGGCCAATGCTCCATGAAAAAAATCAATATTATCTATTAAAATAGAGAAAGACATTGATACAACCTCTCCCTTCGAAATCTAGTTTTATTCTCCTAATAAAAAAAATAGTGATTGCACTGATCTAAGCAATAAATTAGAAGCGAGCGTTCTGGCGCCAGCATAGACAAAACAAAAGGGGAAACTTTTGCTTCGCGGGAATATTCGCTAAATCTGGCACCGTTTTTTCCGGATTCTCCACAATTCCGGCAATAAAAAAATTATGGCGAGATTAATTGAAATAAAAACCATCCTATGTTTTAAGTTGAACGAAATGACACACAGTATACAAAATTATATTATGATCGGTTGAGTAGTTTCGGAGTCCATTGCGGACAAACACTGTGTGACACGTATATTTTATATATAAAGATATATATATATGTATATACATATGTATATATATATGTATATATATGCATATATATGTATATATACATATATATACATATATATATACATATATATATACATATATATATATACATATATATATGTATATATATATACATATATATATGTATATATATATGTATATATATATGTATATATATGTATATATATATATGTGTAGTATATATATGTATCTATCTATCTATCTATCTATCTATCTATCTATATATATATATATATATATGTATCTATCTATCTATATATATAGATGTATATATATGTATATATATATATATGTATATATATGTATATGTATATATATGTATATATATATATGTAGATCGGGGTTCGAGGATTTTATGCAAAATCAGTCGTAAATAAGAAGGCAATTCTTTAAGAGCGATGAGTATTTATTGTCGAAAATCAATCCTTGAAATACAGGATTCAGCAGCAAAATTCACAGAATAAATAACAGAAGGATTTCACACCTTCAACAGCACTCAGACACAATAAACAGTGTCTAAAATATACGTATAAAAATGACTATTCACAAGCACAGCCGAGCTGATCGCTAATCAAAACAATGCTCACTACTCGCTGGTTAAAATCAGACTGACCGTTGCGGCGAGTCTCTCTCTCTATTTATAGCAGAGGCCGAAATTTCTGGAAAGACGCGCTCGCTCCACAGATCGTGAAATTAGTGGATTTTTCTACTAATTTCTAGAAGAATCCAGAGGGTCCCAAACTCGCCAACATAGTCGCCAAAAATGATGCCAACTTGGTTCTATCGCCAATATTTCGCCGTTCCCATTGAATTGCCATTATAACGTAAGAGACGGCTTGCTTGTGAATATTACAATCTTAACATAAAATAAATATAGAGTAATATAAAGGCATTGCACATCCAAATCCAAATTATTTACATTATTTTATACAAAATTCGTAACATTGCCCCCTCCTCAAAGACTGCACGTCCCTGGCAGTACAATCCCTGAGTAAGAGGCATCTATTTACAGACATTACCTATTCACATAATAGTCAAATACTCAACAGCAAAAAGCAAATAAATTCAAAATACAAACATAAATTACAACACTAAAATAAAACTAAGAAATTAGAAAAGAGTTACATAAATCACATTATTTACAAAATAATTAGTGACCATGGTCTGAACTCAGGGATCTTAGTCACCTTGGCCAAGGTAAGGGGCTAGCCTATTATAGTGTATTACCTTCGGTTTTGTGTGTGGTGATTTCTGTATCTGAACCACAACGTCATTCAGACTTTTCAGGACTGTGTAAGGGCCTTCCCAGTTGGTCTGCAGCTTCGGAGAGAGTCCTTTTCAACGTTTCGGATTCCATAACCACACTTTGTTGCCTTCGTGGAACACGTGTCCGGTTGCTCTTGCTTCGTATCGGATTTTAATCTTCTCTGAAATCATGCCGATTCTTTCCCTAGCCAAATGATGCATTTCCTCCATCCGTGTCTGGAGTTTCTCAACATACTCCTCAGGCGCCAAAGGAGCATCTGGTGGCCGGCTGAACAAGAGATCTGCAGGCAAACGAAGATCACATCCGAAGAGCATCTGGGATGGGGAATAGCCAGTGGTCTCGTGGACGGCACTCCGGTAGGCAAGCAGGAAAAGAGGCAGTTTCTGGTCCCAGTCCTGTTGATTACTGGATACCAGGAGAGAGAGGCTGTTCAGGATGGTCCTATTGAACCTCTCTACCATACCGTCAGACTGAGGATGTAAAGCTGTTGTCCGGGTTTTGTCAATGCCGAGTATCTCACACAGTCTCTTGCAAACTGCAGAATCGAAGTTCCTCACCTGATCGGAGTGCAGTTGTAGAGGAACTCCGTATCTTGAGATCCAGTGTTGAACTAGAGCCTCTTCAACAGTCGAGGCCTCTTGGTCGGATATAGGATAGGCTCCAGGCCACTTTGTGAAGTAGTCCATGACAACCAAGATGTTGTTATTGCCATTTGCTGATCTCGGAAGTGGGCCTAAGATATCGAAAGCTATTCTTTCGAAAGGCGCTCCCACATTATACAACTGCAGTCGTCCTCTGGTGCGTTTTCTCGGTCCTTTACGTGCAGCACAGGGATGACATGTGCGACACCACTTCTCAACGTCACTCAGCACATTGTTCCAGTAGAAGCGCTCTCGGATTTTTTGTAAGGTCTTCATAACACCAAAATGACCACCAGTTGGACTGCCATGGAGTTCGTTTAGGACTGTCGATATTCTTGTCTTTGGAAGTATTAATTGCCGCCTGAATGCTTTTCCGTCGTCAGACTCCCATTTTCGATATAAAACTCCATTTCTCAGGTGCAGAGAGTCCCAAAGAGCCCAGTAACGCTTCGTTGTAGGAAGGGAAGAGGCGATGTCTTGCCAGCTGGCTTTTCATCAGATGACTCTTTAAATTCTATTACTGGTTTAATTTCAGGATCAGCCAGTTGATCTTTCCTGATGTTCTCATCATTCCACGGGTCGGATTTCGATGTTGATGGCGTAGTAACTTGGCGAACTGCTGGATCTATTGCGCCAAATTTCTTTCCGACTCTCGAGCAGTATTTACTATTCTCTGGTCTTCTCAGAGGGACGTCTTCATTTCCCTTTTCTGATCCTTTTCGGTTTCTACACACTTTCTTAGGCTGGATTACAGTTGCACGGTGAGGATCTTCCTGATTTACTCGAGGGCAGTTATTTCTTAGATGCTCTGCTCCACCACATCCCCAGCACTTGGTGCTGCAATCTTCCGAATTTGTTCGAGGGCAGCTACTTCTGATGTACCATGCTCCACCACACCCCCAGCATGTGATGCTACGTCTCCTCTGTTTCTGCCGTTGGGCCATTAAATTTCGAATTTCTTCTTTCAATTTATCTCTTTCATCCATGGCGATTCACATGATGCATCTGTATTTACTTTAACCCCTCGGATAGAATGGCGGTCCCTGGGACTGGCATCAGTGGCGGCCTCCAACTTCAGGGCATATAACAGGGCAGATTTTATATCTTGGACATTTGCCATTCTTACAGCCCTCTGGATTTCTTCATCTTTCAGTCCGTCGTCGAAATACTGGAGATAAATCATTTCTTGCACATTTACTGAGAAATCCGAGAAAGCTACGTTGGCGAGCCTTTTTATTTCCAAGGCAAATGCTTGCAAACTTTCTCCGGTTTTCTGGATTCTTGTTTTCAACCGCAGGCGAGCATAGTCTTCTGAGTATTTCTGTCCGAACCGAAGATCTAGAGCATTATAGAGGGAATGCAAATTAAGCCGCTCTGTGTCAGAAAGAGTCTGCAGTATTCCTTCCGCTTCTCCTCTAAGGGATGCTGCTAATTGACACGCCTTGACCCCTCCAGTCCATCCGTTGGCATCAGAAATAATAGAAAATTGAGTTTTATACACCTCCCAGTTGGTTTTTCCATCATAGGTGACAGCTTTACTGACACTGGAGAAGCAGTCAGAGGTACTGGAGAAGCAGGCACAAAGTTGCTTTCATTATTCTTGTTTTCACAAGTTTGAAGTTTCTTTTCCAGATCTTCCATTCTTTGTGACATGAGGCTAAAATTCCCAGCCACTTCTTCAATTCTTCCTTCAACTTGCTCTTTAACTCTTTCTATTTCTTCCTCTACTTTCTTTTCTATCTTCTCTTCAACTACTGCGATCTCTTATTTCATTTTTCCAGCTATTCTGTCTTCCACACTGTTGATTTTCTCTTCTAGAGAATTTTTCAGATCTTCCTGACACTTCTGTACGTTTTCCAGACCTTTCTGCATTTCTTGCTTAGTCTCTTCTTGGCTTTTCTGCATATCTTCCAGACCTTTCTGCATTTCTTGTTTGCCTTTCCACATTCTCTCCCTAGTCTCTTCTTGACTTTTCTGCATTTCTTGTTGGCCTTTCTCCATTCTATTCTTTAACTCATTCTTTGTCTCTTCTTGGCCACTTTTCAAGGCATTCATGCCCTCCAACAGAGCCTTCAGTTGCTCCTCCATCGCTCTTGTTATTGGCATAAAATCCCGCTTCTGACACCAAATTGTTACGTAAATCGAGGTTCGATGATTTTATGCAATATCAGTCGTAAATAACAAGGCAATTCTTTAAGAGCGATGAGTATTTATTGTCGAAAATCAATCCTTGAAATACAGCACTCAGCAGCAAAATTCACAGAATAAATAACAGAAGGATTTCACACCTTCAACAGCACTCAGACACAATAAACAGTGTCTAAAATACACGTATATAAATGACTATTCACAAGCACAGCCGAGCTGATCGCTAATCAAAACAGTGCTCACTACTCGCTGGTTAAATTCAGACTGACCGTTGCGGCGAGTCTCTCTCTCTATATGTAGCAGAGGCCAAAATTTCTGGAAAGACGCGCTCGCGCCACAGATTGTGAAATTAGTGGATTTTTCTACTAATTTCTAGAAGAATCCAGAGGGTCCCGAACTCGCCAACATAGTCGCCAACTTGGTCACCAAAAATGATGGCTCTATCGCCAATATTTCGCCAAGTTCCCATTGAATTGCCATTATAACGTAAGAGATGGCTTGCTTGTGAATATTACAATCTTAACATAAAATAAATATAGAGTAATATAAAGGCATTGCACATCCAAATCCAAATTATTTACATTATTTTATACAAAATTCGTAACAGTATATATATGTATATATATATATATATGTATATATATATGTATATATATATGTATATATGTGTATATATATATATATGTAACAATTTTAAGTGCCTAGAGCGCCGATGAAGTTAAAAACGGCCCTGTGTATTCATAGAAAATAACTCACGTTCTACGCGGAACTTGCTTAATAAAAAAGAATATGATCGGAAACATAATTAAGACAAAAGGATAACCTAAATTGCCGAAGAATAAATTGTCACATACTGAATAATACTTATAGAGAGAATTGGTTCGAAACATCATTATATTTTAATTACTGTTGATTAATCCCAATCTTTAGGAATCTCTTATAAAGATGCTTCGTGAACATGATTGAAGCAATTTTTAAGAATTATACGCGAACTGTGCTGCTTCTCTCCTCTCCTCTTCTTTCTACTTAGCTTTTATGGATTACTGCACCTACCCGTACTAATTAAGCGTAACCACCATACAATTTTTGGTGCAAATGTTCTACCTGCAGCTACTTGTTTGTGAAGCTGTGGTCACGGTATTTTTTCTTTTTTGTGTGATGCAGAGCCCGACCTCACATTCAGAAGTAACAAATTGCTGGGGATTGTCTAGTTCAGGGGTGGCTAACCCCCGACATGCGTGCCTAAGTGTGGCACGGCGGAGTTGTAAAAGTGGCACGCGAAGGCTTATAGAAAAGTTTGAAAAAATAGTATTAAATAAAAAAAATTCACAATTTTATTCAAATGTGGTTATTTTAGTTCAAAATCCCCCTCAAAATCTGGGTTAATATGTTGGTGAATAAATATATTTTATTAGGAACATAAAAACAAAATATCTCTCAAAATTAGCTCATATGCATAAAAAACAACTTAATTTTGTAAGCATTTTCAAGAGTTAATCCTAATATACATGACTGGGATGAAAAAGTACAATTTCTAAAATCACATATAACAGGTCTTCATTTTAGTCAATTGACTCTTTTGGCTTCTTACATTTTAAAGTTCTAATTCTGTTCCATGTTATACATACACGCTTAGTTAATCCTTCTATAATAGACTCTTCCATCATTTTTAAAGTGTGTTTCTTGAAATCCGGTTTAAATCTTCTAGCTTTGTTAGTAATATTATTTTGTATTATCAATTTTATTATGCCATGTATTTCTTTCATTTTATGTTACTATATATATATGTATATATATATGTATATATTTATGTATATATATATGTATATATATATGTATATATATGTATGTATATATATATGTATATATATATGTATATATATATGTATATATACATGTATATATATCTATATATATATAGGTATATATATATGTATATATATGCATATATATATCTATATATATATAAATGTTATGTTGGTTTGTGTACGCTTCCATAACTCAAAAAGTTCTGCATGGATTTATCTGAAATTTTGACACAACCTTGCATTTGACTCCGGTCAGGTTCTTATGTACTTTTTATTTCGAAATGCAATCTCAATTTTTTTAAATTTAACTTTTAAGTGATTTTTTGATGTTATGACGTCATACGATGTCACGACTCGCTCTGAATGCGAAAATTTAAGCTTTAAACATATTTTTTTCCGAATTATTACATATTTTTACTATACTTAAGTTTATTGGTTGTCATGTTTTTCAATTTCTTTGTTCTTTGATACGTAATAGGGATTAATTTTCGAATAAATCATTTTTTTAAAAATTATTCTCTCAACCACTCAAATTTTAGTTTGTAGTTTTGGCAACATTCCGATAGCTAACGCGCGATAAACAATTTTTTAAGTTGTTGAAATACACAGGTTAGGTTTTCTAATATGAATTTTTTTTTTAACAAAATACTGATTACGGTTTGCTTGGTATAACTTATTAATTGACAGGGTTTTGAATTAGTAAGTTTTTTTTCTCTATTTTAAACATTCCGATAGCTAACGCGCGATAAACAATTTTTTATGTCATTCAAATACACAGGCTACGTTTTCTGATATAAATTATTTTTTAACAAAATACTGATTACGGTTTGCTTGGTATTACTTATTAATTGACGGGGTTTTAAATTAGTACGTTTTTTTCTCTATTTTAAACAATATTTTAAATTTCATTTGATGTTATTATTGAAATACAGGTTAGTTTTCCTGATATATAATTTCAGTCATCAAAATATTAAACCATACTTTTGTTTTCGATGACTTTTTAAAATTTAAATTTGTTATAACCTTCTTAGTAACTTCTTTCTATTAGTAATTTGTTAACAGAATACTCGAAGTTATTACAGTTTGCTTGGTACTTATTATTGCAACAATCACTAATGTTCAAAATAACTCTCCAAGTTGGCAACCCTGATCTCCCATGTGTAGTATGAGTTGAATTGGCAATTATGGGCTTCATTTCATATAATGTCGCCAATAGGTTCCGTTTGCTTTTGTCAAGGACATAGCTACCGCTGTATCTTCCGTACCCAATGATACAAGGCCTCCAAGTTACAGTGGCCCCAATCTGTGTTACTACAGTCTCACTAACACGGTGCTCATATCTGAAAACTGCCCCCCCCCACAAAGGAATTTTGATACAGGGCTTACTCAGAGCTGTTTTGCAATTTCGTATGTTTTTATTTTAACCTTTTTAAGTGTAGTCAATCGGACTCGGTACACAAAATTGCCTTGCAGAAAATAGAACTTAGGTCATCATACTGGACACACACACAAGTAAAAGCAATGTTGGTAGTAATTACATATCAAAATGGCTCGAATACCTGTTGAGGAAGCAGGGGTTCGTAAGATTGTAATTATTTTTGGTACTTTATGTACTATCGCAACAATCACCAGCGTTTAAATAACTCTCCAATTTGGCAACCCCGATTTCGCATGTGATATACACCTAAATTGGCAATCATGTGCTTCGTTTCATATGATATTGCCAATAGGTAACAATAATATTTAAGTACTTTATATTTTCACAAATTATGCTTTTGCATTGATAGTTTAGTTCTTTTTATGTCAGTTAACGTTAGAATTGTATTTAATTTTTCAATTTATTTTAATGCTTGGGATATGTATTTTAGATATTCTTTTATATATTATGCTAAATTTAATTTGGTACTTATGTATTATCGCCCAATCGTCAGCATTCAAGATAACTCGCCACTTTGGCAATCCCAATTTTGTATGCGCTGAATTCGCAATCATGTGCTTCATTTCCTATAATATCACCAATAGGTTGCGATAATACATAAGTACCTTTAATTAGACTGGCCGCAACACACCAATTTGGCGTGATTTCAAAATCATGCCAAAAACAAATAGCGTACCAATATGAAATTAATATTGTGGATATTATTTTAGCCTTTTTTATAGACTATCCATTAAGAAAATTATGCCCAATATAAGATTCACAATTGGCTGGATGGACCAGCTCTTTTCCCCCCATTTAACCAGACTGAGCCACAGCAACGCGTGGCAGGGTACAGCTAGTGTATATATATCTATATATATATATATGTATATATATATGTATACAATATATATGTATATGTATATATATATGTATATATATATGTATACAATATATATGTATATGTATATATATCTCTATATATATATATATAAATGTAGGGTTGGATATGTGCAATGTCACAACCCCTCCCCTGTTACTTAGGGTGATGCAGTCCACACTGACGTCACACCCCGCCAGGAATGTCCAACTGAACGACACACGGGAAATGACGCAGACGGACGTTAGAGACGCTAAGATCTAGACGTAGGAGGAAGACGTTCTCCTTTGGTGTTTAATATAATTTAAATATTTCATCCTTCATTTTGTTAAATAAAGCATTTATCATCATTAGGTTGTCGTTATTTTCCCATTTTCTCTCTCTATATATATATATAGGGAGAATGTGACCTAATAGTAGGAAGAAAAAAACCCTTTAAGGATATCAATCTAGAATTAAAATGAAGAGAAAATACAATAATCATTTCAATTGAAAAACAAATGCTCTCAGGTGTATGTCATTTACGAATGAAATATTAACTTTTTATTTAGTTAAATGAACAAAAAATCTGACCACAAATTTATATTGAGTGTGAAATAATAAGAGTTATGATTGTTTATAAATTGTTGAGTTTCTTTTAGATGCAATTTTAAAAACTTTGCTTTCAGATATATTTAATAAAATAATTCAAAATCAATTTTTCCTGCATGGTGTTTAAAAGACTTAAAAACAATTTCCTAAGAAGCAAATCCCCTAGTATATTTATTCATATTAAAACACGCCACCTGTGTTGTTTTCTTTGCAGCAATACTCTCCTCATGGAAAAGGCGAGTTTACAAGCGAAATTTGCTTCCCAGCGTGAACTTTAAAAAAATAAGAACAGATAATGTAAAAGATGTGACCAGATCAACCAGATAAGTGACTTTATTACTCTTGGAGACAAATTTAGTGAAAAATACAATATTGTCAAGGTATCATCAAGAAGGTTCTAGGATCGACCCTTCTCGGAATTGCCATGAGGATATATAAAGGACCTAAAAACAAAGATCAGCGGAGTTTAGAAAGGAGTTCTGCAGAAATCAGAATCTGTTTGTGCGTTGACTTCGATAAGAGAGAGTGACCGCGGTAGCCAAGTGGTCTAGGCAACGGATCATGGCTAGCGTGTCATGAATTCGATCCCAGTACCATTGAAGACCCGCCGTGTAGGGGAACGATGCACGTTAAATCTGTCGAGAGCCCAAACGCCCGCCCGCCCGTTGGTGTGGTAGTTAGGAGAGGGAGTGCCAGCTCAGGTGTCGTCCGTGTCACTTGACCATGGTTCAAAATTACGCGGACCTTCGCCAAAAGCCCTCGTGTTGCTAATCAATGCGACGTTAATATTCACTCACTCGATAAGAGAGAGAGACTTTATTTGTTTAAGTTTCTGCTAGTGGAACTGTTCTAGCGAGTTGTTTTTAGAGTTTTGTAAAGTTTATTTGTAACGAGTTCGTAAATAATATGTTATGTTTCTTTATGTATATACGTCGATTTGTCTTTTTGGAGTCTTCCGTTCGTCCTTGTCTATTAATAAATCTATTATTATTCACATAATTGGATTCGTCAGCTGCTTTTCTACCATGCAAATTTACAACAATACTTAAACCCCGCATCTGTGACATATTATTTGAAATTTTAATTAAACTCTCTTTCTATATATATTAATCATTTTTCATATTAATCTCTTTGTAAGAAAGCTTTCCTTTCATATTTAAATTTTATTTTACTGTCTGATGCAATATGCACGTGTATTAGTTTTAGGCCTAACTTTTCAACATGGCTCTGTTTTTTCTGTTATGGTGAAAATTTCTGCTGTACGGGGAAGGTGGATCGGTAAAGTATACTTAACCCTAATTTTACTGGTCCTAATTCAGCAACAGCTTTAGAAATCATAATAGGTCTCCATTTTAGTCCATAGACTCTTTTGGTTTCTTCCATTTTTAAGTTCTAACTCCGTTTCCTGATACACATACATTTATTTAATTCTAGTACAATATTCATTCTCACCATTTATTTTATAGTTATTTTTCTTAGAATCTGGTTTCCATCTTTTAGCTTTGTTGGTTGTATAATTTTGTCTTGTTATTTTTTCCTTTTATTATACTATATATATATATATATATATATATATATATGTAATAGACGTGGCCGATGGAATGGATTTCTTTAAATGAGATTGATGTGGCAGTCCTGAGGTTAATCTTGTTTATTGTACACTGAACATGAAGACACACAGACGGATTCACAAACAAACCCACATAACACAAACACAAAACAAGCTGCAGCCGACTACATGTTGAAGCAGACAAATACAGAAGCGAACGCGGCGTTGGTCACCAGGAATCTCGGTATTTAAAGGCTTCTCAAATCATATGATCTGAGTGGGTGGATAGGTGTAGTTTAAAATACTCTCGTTAGGTGGCGGGTATATTTATTACTAAAACGTTGGCCCTGAAGGGATAGACCATTGGTAGCTAAAAGTTATTTTAAAGGATTATATTACTGGGAATTATTACATTTCCCCCCTCCGCAAGACACGTGTGTGCGCTGGGGCCCTTAGTACACACCCGTCTCCTACAGAGAGATTAATTTTAAAATTTAAATTTAGATTAATATTTATTTTTAAATTTCCCTTCACTTTAACACATGAAAATGATTTGGAACAAGGAGAATATGTGGTAAAAAACTATGAAACAAATATGCATTAGTAAATTATAAATATAAAATTGCACAAAACAAAAATATCAAAATAAGATTATTAAATACCTAAAATAAAATGAAAACCGAATGAAACAGACGTGGCCGATGGTTATGAAACAGTTATGTGCCACACCTTTCTAATATGAATTCACAAAAATATAATTCCTAAAACACAAAAATAATTTCTTAAAAATTTATCTAAAAGTGTATATAAGAGCACTGAGGGTGAAAAGAAACAAATTAGGATGACCCACGCCTTGCACAATCTTTGAGACAAGTTTTCCTTCTTATCGTGTATATGCAGCACAATAACTTCAAAAACAAAATTTCCCAAAACTGGAAATTGCAAGTCAACCAAAGAGATTTTTATTTTAAAAACTATTCATAACTTTCTTTTATGTATTAATTTTATTATGACAAAGGTATAAGTTTGGAGGCAATAGTATATTGACAATCAAAGGTGTATTTATTCCCTTGAGGTACTCACTATGCACAATCCTTACAAAACCCTTATTATTTATTCTTTCTTCTAAATGTAAACATTTGCTTATTTATTTTTATTTATTTATAATATTTTCTCAGCCTAAGTGCTCACAAAACCATTATTATTTTATACACATTAAAGTTGTTCATTTTCATATCAAATAAATTGTTAATTCTAAAAAGTAAATCGAATAGAAACCAAAAAATTTTTAAACCACATTAAATATATCAAATATAGTATCAACATAAAATTCTCAAAATAAAAATATCAAATATTTGGTATTGATTCAGTAAAACACTTAAAAACATTGTAAAGTTATCAATTATCATATTAAATATCAAAACAAAAAATGATCATTATGAAATATATGCAGTTTATTTTCAAAACAAAACATAGCATTAAGTAAATTTAATCCGAAATTTCAAAAGGTAAAACCGAGATCCCTGGAAACGTTTTCAAAATGGTAATAACATTCACAATAATATATACGTAGAGTTGACTGCCCAATCAAGTAATTTAAATGCAATCGAAAAATAAAAATTTGTTACACAATATTGAAAAAAACATTAGAATAAACCAAAAAACAGTACAATGGTGGTAGGGACCAAAGAATAATTTTTAAAAAATAAACGATGGGGGTATGACCCATAATATGGAAAGAAACTCTGGGGTAAAACCAGACACATAAAAAAAATTGCGGGGTAAGACCCGGCTTATAATAAAAAATGCTGGGTAAGACCAGGCTTTAAATGAAAAAATTATATTGGTACCACTACCCATAATACACCATTTCATATGGAAAACTTTAAAACTTAAATATTTTCAAAATATCTAAACCATAAATTAAAATCATTGCAAGATTCTGAATCAAAATAGATTATTAAATTTGCTTTCAAATTATTACGCATACTAATCACAAAATCTTTCTTAAACATTTTAAAATAAATTATTAATAACGAATGAGGAAAAATATATAATCAATTTAGAACTCCCAGATAATTTCAAATGTCAGAAGAAAAATGCACGGTTTATTGTATTGATGAAATCTTCAAACACACTAATCAAAAATCGCTGAGCGCATCATTTAACCTTTACGTTTCAAAACAAATACTTGTCGCACTTAAAAGGAAATATAATCAAATCTGGCTTTCAACACATTGAAGATAAAAACGTTTTCTTTTTTTCACAATCTAGCGCACTTTGAAAATATAGATTGAAAATGATTTTTTTTTCTTCTTTTTCACATATTTATGATGAATGAGCAAATCCACAGATTTTTTTCTTTCTGGTGCATATTATTGCAGATTATGAACATTAAGATTTTCAGACGAAACTCAAATGGGAAATATTTTCTGTAGACGGAGTATGAAAACGGGGAATCACCGCATGTTGAACGTTGTTCTTGTTGTAATCCCGTCAGGGCGTGGCAAGTAATTTCTTTCCCGCGTAGAACTAACCATCCTGGCGACTCTTATAATAAGACGATGTTCGTTGGAATGGATTCTTTAAACTGATGCTGAAGAAGTAGTCTTGAGATTAATTGAATCTGTTTATTATACATATTGAGCACGTAAGACATTACAAGGACGATACAATACACTCACACACACAAACACAAGCTGCAGCGGACTACATGTTGAAGCAGACAAAAACAGAAGCGAAAGAGGGAGTGGTCCCCAGGAATCTCGGTATTTAAAGGCTTCTCAAATCACATGATCTGAGTGGGTGGATAGGTGTAGTTTAAAATACTCTCGTTAGGTGACGGGTATATTTATTACTAAAACGTTGGCCCTGAAGGGATAAACCATTGGTAGCTAAAAGTTATTTTAAAGGATTATATTACTGGGAATTATTACATATATATATATATATATATATATATATATATATATATATATGAAATACGATGATGTAGTAATGATGGATTTTTTGAATGGAGCTTGCAGTGGCATTCTTGTGGTTAATTAAACTTTTCATTTCACACCTTGAACACATAAAACAAAGGACGATACACACAAATACTAGCTGCAACACACTACATGATGACAAGAAGAGAAGAAGCGCGCGTAACCGTGTGTTCAGAGCTTTTATAGTGGCGGTGAAGGTCGTACGACTCTTTTATAACAGGAGTCGTGATTGGCTGCAAATGCGCTGGAGCAATTAGATTAAGATTAAGATTATGCGGTCGTACAATTAGATTAAGATTATAACAGTCTTAGGCGAAAGAACTAGAAAATAATTTCACGGGGTACAGTTAAGGAGAATTAGAAGAAGTCATTACATCCCCCCCCCTACGTAAGACGCGTGTATGCGCCAGGGCCCTTGACACACACAAATATCTTACAGAGATATTAAATTTTAAATTAAATATTATTATTAAAAAAAATTTCCTTCACACCAACCAGCAGACATAAAAACTCCAACACAGAAATAAAATATGTTAACAAATATACACTAATATAACTGTAAAATATGGGTACCCATAAATAACCTTCAAAATGTATTAAAATTCAAAGTGTATTAAATTCAAAATGTAGCAAAGTTCAAAATGCATGGAAGTTCAAATTGTATCAAAGTTCAAAATGT
The DNA here is from genome assembly GCA_019973975.1 of Trichonephila clavata. Classification (NCBI taxonomy): domain Eukaryota; kingdom Metazoa; phylum Arthropoda; class Arachnida; order Araneae; family Nephilidae; genus Trichonephila; species Trichonephila clavata. Next base: position 9,330 of record BMAO01039091.1, on the reverse strand, counting down.
TCACTTTTTCTTGAGTGGTTGAAGTAATACTGGTTACCACTATAAACGTTGCATCATAAAAGTACACTATATCAAAAATAAAAACAATAAACACTTGAAATGGAATGTAAACAAAAATAAGATTCAAAAACATAATTGTAGTATAAAATACCTTCAAGGACAAACATCAAAGGAACATCTAAGTTTGTTTCAAAATAAAATAATAGACTTTGTTTAAAAGTAAACTTAATAATCTCAGTATATTAGACTATTAAGGAAGGGGAATTTAATTCAAACTCTTCCCTATTTCCATCCAAGAGTACACACTTCTCCAAAACTGAAACAGAATACTGAGATGTAAACAGGAAAAAATTTGAACTGGATTGGAAGGTGGACCCATGTTTCGCACATTTATAAGATCTGTATTCATTTCTCATTGTGATATTTCACAACAACATTTTTTTTTTAAAAAAAGAAAAATTATCCTAAGAGTGGAAAGAAGGGGGTCCACCTAAGAGGGGTAAAAGGACAATTGTCTGGTTTTGTGTAGCTCTGTGTGTAATTTTTTTTTTTTTTGTGGTTATTAAAATGATTATCATTCGTGACTTAATTTTAATTCTTCAGGAGGATAATAAGTTCTCAATTTTGACACGTGAACAATTTCAGTAGGTTTTTTGGTTAAAGCATTGGGTTTGGTTATTTCATAATTTACATCTGACAATTTTTGAACTATTTCATAGGGGCCGGAAAAAAATGGGGATAATTTTCTACGATTTGGATAGTTAAATTCTTCATACATTACAATGTCACCAGGTTCAAAGGGAGAATCAATGAAACGAGCATCATATTTAATTTTGTTTTTCTCATGATATTTAATAATGTTTTCTTTTGCTAATTTTCTGGCATCTTCAACTGGAGGGTAAAATTGATTTTGAGCTAATGGAGGTGTACATGGTAAACTGCCAAAGAACAAATATGCAGGAGGGAATTTTGTGACTGAGTGAGGTGTTAAATTATATTCATTAATTACTTGTTCTAAAAGTTTAGTCTATGAAATTTTGGTAGGAGAAGAATTTACTTTACATCTTAATTTAGTTACAATAGACTGATTAACACGTTCACATTTTCCATTTGTCTGAGGATGATGAGAAGTAGTTAATAAATGTTTCACACTATAATTTCTTAAAAAGCGTTTAAATCTAGATGAGGTAAAAGCACCATTTCTATCAGTTAATAATTTACTGGGTATTTGAATTTGGAAAAGTTGTTTCAAACAATTTGCATAGGTTTCTGTTGTTTCACTTTTGGAAGGAAAAGCTCAAACATAACGAGTTGCATGATCTATTATTAAGTGGAGAAATTTTTTAGTAGAATTATAATAATTAAATCCACCAACAGTATCAACAGAGATACACTCAAAAGGTTGATCTGTGGGAGGTACAGCCTGTAAAAGGCCAAATCTTTTTTGCCTTTTCTTCTTATTTAATTGACATACATCACAATGTTTAACAAATTTTGAAATATCTAAGTTAATATGAGGCCAGTAGTATTGAGGAGTAATTAAATGTATCATTTTTTGCGTACCTCGGTGTCCAAATTGTTCATGAGCATTTTGCAAAATTTTTCTTCTTAATGAAAAAGGTACAACAATTTTTTTTAAACAGATTTTTCTTTTTAAGGACAATCACATCATCAACTTTCTTATATTTAGGACCATTTACATTGTCTAAATTTTGATATGTTTTTGTCTCATCTAATTCACGTAAATATACAGAGTGCTGGATATATTGAGCAATAGGATGTCTCGACAACATGTCAGCTTCAATATTATTAGTCCCTTTTAAATATTTTACTTCATAATCAAACATGCTTAATTTTAAAGACCAACGAAATAACCTACCCCTTAAATTTTTCACATTTTTAAACCAAACAAGAGCAGCATGATCAGTGTGGATTATGAATTTTTTACCATGTAAATAATAATAAAACTTATAAAGAGCATCTACTATGGCCAAACATTCCAATTCTGTGATACAATAATTTTTTTCATAGTCACGTAAAGTTCTAGAATGATAAGATATTGGGTGAAGAGTACCAGAATTATCTGGCTGTTTTAAAACTGCACCAATTGCACTTTGAGAAGCATCGCAGAACACATGAAGAGGTAATTTAGGATCATATAATTGTAATACAGGTTTAGTTGCTAATTTATTTTTTAACAATTCAAAAGCTGTTTGACATTCAGCAGTCCAATTCCATTGTTTATCTTTCTTTAAGAGTTGATTTAAAGGTTCTCTAATTTTAGCATATGAATCAATGAATTTGTTATAAACATTTACAGAACCAAGAAAACTTTGAAGTTGTTTAACATTTTTAGGGGGCTGTAATTTTTTAATAGTTTCAATATTTTGATCATCTGGTGTAATGCAACCTTCTTTAATTTCATAGCCTAAAAAATTTATTTTATTTTTTGCAAAAAAAAATTTTGAGAATTTTAGTTTAATGTTTTCCTCCTCACAAATTTTGAATACTTTTCTTAAATGAGCATAGTGCTCCTCTAAAGAATTTGAAAAAATAACTATATCATCAAAATAGTGACAAGCAAAATTTGAACATTTATGTTTAGTTAGAATTTTACGAATAATGCGATTAAAAATTGCAGGGGCATTTCGAAAACCAAAAGGGAGAATTTGAAATTCATATAAACCTTGAGTTGTAAATAAAAGCTAATTTTTCTTTATCTTTATCGTGAAGAGGAATGTGCCAGTAACCACTGGCAAGATCAAGAGTAGAAAATTTTTTAGCATTATTTAATTTATCTAGCAGGGAGTCTATTCGAGGTAAGGGTTCTGCATCTGTTTTACAAATTGCATTCAGTTTTCTGTAGTCAATGCATAGTCTTGTTTTTTTGTTTTTCATCTCTTTTATAAGCCAAAGTAACAGGGGAAGAATAACAACTAGTTGATTCCTTAATTAAACCTGCAGCTAGTAAATTTTGAATTTGTTTATTAATCTCAGCTTCTGAAGTAGTTGATATTCTGTATGCTCTCTGAGAAATTGGGAGATCTGATGTTAAATTAATTCTAGGGGGTTCCATTCTTATTTTACCTACATCATATTTATTTTTTGAAAAAAACATGGGAGTATTCTGAAATAAGTTGCACCAGGTTAGGAGATAGTTCTTTAACAATCAGAGGTGAAAAAATTTCCTCTGAGGTATTGACTAAATCTTCCTGATTAGGTTTAGGTTTGTTTACATTTTCCTGTATGTGTAAAGAAATTTGTTTGTTGATTTTGCTAGAGTTATTTACAATAATTTGTCCATTTTGTAACAATTGGTTATATTCACAATCAATCATAAATTTATATTGGCTACACTCTGGTAGTCCTAGGATAATATAAGGTAAACTACTATTAATAATATACAGATTTATATGTCGTTCAATTTGTCCTATTCTTAGGAAAGTTTTGCATAGTTGATTTAATTGAAAATTGCCATGGGCTTGATTAATATATATAGGCCTAGTTCTTTGTTTTGTTAGTTTAAGTTTATTTACAATATCTGCAGAAATTAAAGATAAGGTGGATCCAGTGTCAATAACAATATTTACATTATTTTTTCCTGTAAAAGGTAAATTGTCCAAGTTAGCTAAAACTTGGCAATGGTGAGACGTGTCCGGACACTTTTAATTGTCAATATGCTGGGCCATGGGCCTCAGTAGAAGGTTGTTGTCTCTGGTTTGGGATTTGTTGATTACTAACAGGGTTCCCCGAGCTCTGAGAAGCAGTGTTAGTAGCCAACGATGAGTCACAATTATAATGGGGTTTGTCTTAATTCGGTTTGATTAAATGGACATTGCTGCTTCCAATGGTAAGCATTGAGAATGCCTTGTCGAGTACAAAAACTACATGGTGTTGGTGGCATTCCATTTTGAAAATGTGTGTGGTGGTTGGGTCTAAATCCTTGATTGACAAAATTGTGAGCCTGATGATTTGGGAGATGTTGGGGACGCATTCTGTTAAAATTTTGAAAATTTGGTCTAAAAGAGTTATTTGGAGGTCTGCAAGCATTTTTTATTGGTCTATAACTATTTGGTTCTGGTTTAGTTGCTTGTGTTTTCATTAGGCGGGTAGCTACCTTGAGCCATTCTGTAGGTGAGGTGGGAGGGTTAATGGTCAGTAATTGTTTAATATTGGTGGGCATTTTCCATCAGTCAGTCCTTCCAAAATGAGTTGGGGAGATAGACCTAATTGTCTACCACAATTTAGTTTCTGGTGAAAATATTGATCTAAACTATTTCTTAGCTGGTGTTGAGAGAAATCTGACAAATTTACTATGTTAGGTTTTAAGAAATTTTCAATAAGGATATTACACAGATCATCAAAATTAGAAATATTAAGGCAAGAATTAATATAATGGGTTAGAGCAGAACCTTTAAGGTATTTAGAGATATTAAGCATTTTCCAATCATTGTCTTTATTACTAATTTAGCATGCATTATTAAAATACTCTCTAACCACGCTTCTATTCTCATTCCATTTTCGGGTCAAATGCAATTAAAAAGGGTTCACTGGGAATTTGATTCGTATTACTATTTACAGCTAAATTGGGTTGATCATTAGTTTCCATTTTAAAGCCCGATCTGAGAATCATATAAAAATTAAAATTTTAAATAATTCTTAAAAATTTTGGAAGTACAAAATAAAAATACCAAAAATAAAAAATTAAAAATCAAAACAAATAAAAAATTTGCAGTTACTAATAATCAATGTTCAAAATCAAGTATGAAAAAATTTCAACAAAAATCAAAATTTTGCAATTACTAATATTAGTCATAATCAATATTCAAATATCAAACATGAAAAAAAAACTTAAATTTCTTACTTAAATAAATATTGTTTTATCAAACTTAAAACAAGCATTGCAATGCTATTAAAAATATGCCAAATAAATAACACTTAAAATAAATTTAAAGTGAAATAAAACAACAGAAAATATGCATTATTAATTATCTTAAAATTTGAAAAAGAAACAGATCGATGATGGCCATTTTTTGTACACCAAATTTGAGATTTTTGCACTGTGAAGAATTTGACGAATGGAACACTTTTTACATCTTACGATTTTCTTTTCTTTTTTACAAAGCTGAAGCACAGAAGTAACGGGAATTTCCCCGTACTTGTTATCAGGCGAAAAGGGGAATACCCTTTCGAGGACTCGATTCGTTCACATTCCTTTTGTAGAATTTTCACTTCAGGGCGTGGCAAGTGGCTTCTTTCCCGCACAGGAAACTATCCTGCCGACTTCTGAAATACGATGATGTTGTAATGATGGATTTTTTGAATGGAGCTTGCAGTGGCATTCTTGTGGTTAATTAAACTTTTCATTTCACACCTTGAACACATAAAACAAAGGACGATACACACAAATACTAGCTGCAACACACTACATGATGACAAGAAGAGAAGAAGCGCGCGTAACCGTGTGTTCAGAGCTTTTATAGTGGCGGTGAAGGTCGTACGACTCTTTTATAACATGAGTCGTGATTGGCTGCAAATGCGCTGGAGCAATTAGATTAAGAGTAAGATTATGCGGTCGTACAATTAGATTAAGATTATAACAGTCTTAGGCGAAAGAACTAGAAAATAATTTCACGGGGTACAGTTAAGGAGAATTAGAAGAAGTCATTACATATATATATATACTAGTTGTTACCCGCCCGCTTCGCTGGGTATTTCATGATTTTTTATAAATTTTTACTGCTTATATATATGTATAAATTATTGATATCTAAGTCCTAGCATTAAGAATTCGATTGAATTGAAAAATATACTTATACCTGTAACTGTCACCTGTTGATAAAAAAAAAAGGGCAGAACTCATCTAATTTGTATTTCCTAAAAATCTCTAAAATTGAAGCATAGAATGATGTTTGCTCTTTCGTAACTCAAAAACCAAGTGGATTCCCGCAAAACCAATTTTCAGTGGATCTCTACTCCGTAAATTGAACATGCAAGCCAAATTTCAAGTCTAAATCTAAGAGAAAAAAACAAAAGTTTTACTATCAATATCCCCGTAATCCCGTTGAGAGCCGTTTTCCTAAATAACCGCTCTTAGCGGATTTCAATTCAACAAAAGAAAAACGCAAACCAAATTTCATTATTATAGTCCTTGTAGCTCGAAAAAAGGAACTTTTTTTGTCAATACGTCCCAGTAACCCCCTGCAACCCCCCCAGAACTTGATTTGCTTAAAATTTATTCTTAGTGGATCCCTATTCAACAAAAGAAACATGCTTAACAAATTTCAAGTATATGGGTCTAACAATTAAAAACAGGAATTTTTTTCTGTAACTCCTCTTGACCCCTCGCAAACATCTTTAGGTGTCAATTTTAATTTTACTCTTTGTTAGAGGAACTCTATTTCATGAAAGGAACATGCCTACCAATTTTCAAGCAGGATGATCAAGTAGTTTAAAAATGGAAATATTTATCGATTACGCCTCTTAATCTCCCGAAATTAAACTTAGTAGTTGATATTCGCGAAACCCATTTTGTAGCGGTTCCCTACTTTACGAAAGGAATCTGCTTATCAAATTTCAAGACTGTACGTCTAACAGTTTAAAAATGGGGATAATTGTCTATAACGCCACTTGAGCCCCCGCAACGCCACTTCTGGGTCCGTTTTCACAAAACCCATTTTGTAGGGGAATTGCACTCTATGAAAGGAATCTGCTTAGCAAAATTTGAAGACTGTGCGTCCAATTAATTAAAAATGCAAAAAAATTATCAATAACGCCCCTTGAACCCCGCAACACCACCTAGGGGTCAATTTTCACAAAACACATTTTGCAGTGTATTTATATCCTATGAGAGGAATCTGCTAACCAAATTTCAAGACTGTGAGTCTAATAGTTTAAAAAAAGAAATAATTATTTATATCTGCCCTTAACCCCCCGCCACACCCCTTGGGGGTCAATTTTCTCCAAACCCGTTTTGTAGCGGATATTTACTCCATGAAAGAAACATTCCTACCAATTTTCAAGCAGGTAGGTCAAATAGTTTAAAAACGAAAATATTTATCTCTTACGCCACTTATTCCCCTGCAACGTCACTTAGAGGTCTGTTTTCACAAAACCTTCTTATAGCTGATCTCTACTCTATGAAAGAAATCTCTTTATCAAATATAAAGACTGTGCGTCTAATAGTTTAAAAATGGAAATAATTGTCTATAACGCCCCTTAAGTCCCCTCAACGCCACTTGGGGGCAATTTTCACGAAACCCATTTTTCGCGTATCTCTACTCTATGAGAGGAATCTGCTTACTAAGTTTCAAGACTGTACGTCTAATAACTTAAAAATAGGAATTTATAACGCCCCTTAAAACCCCCGCCCCCGCAACACCCGTTGGGGGTCAATTTTCCTAAAACCCATTTTGTAGCGGATATTTACTCCAGGAAAGAAACTTACCTACCAATTTTCAAGCAGGTAGGTGAAGTAGTTTAAAAACGGATATATTTATCTATTACGCCCCTTAATCCCCCGCAACGCCACTTAGAAGTCTGTTTTCACAAAACCCGTTTTGTAACTGATCATTATTCTACGAAAGGAATCTATATATATCAAATTTAAAGACAGTGCGTCAAATAGTTCAAAAATGGAAATAATTATCTATAACGCTCCCTAAGCCCCTGCAACGCCACTTGGGGGTCGATTTTCAGCAAACTCATTTTGTAGCGGATCTCTACTCTCTGAAAGGAATCCGCTTACCCAATTTCAAGATTGTACATCAAGTAGTTTAAACATGGAAACAATTATTATTAAAGACCTTAACCCCCCGTAACGCCCCTTGCGTTTCGAATTTCGGAAAATCCTTTCTTATCTGATGTCTACTCTATCAAAGGAACATGTCTACCAAATTTCAAGTCTGTAGGTTGAATAGTTCCAGAGATTTCGTGATTAGTCAGTCAGTCAGTCGCTTTTCTCCTTTATATATATAGATATGTATATATATATATATATATATATATATATATATGTATAATTCCTATGTATGTGTATTATTTATAAATTTAGAGATGATACTGAAACTTTAAGACATAATAAATAGACAAAACAAAATGGAAAATTCCATACATTTTTAGAAAATATTGCTTACATAGTTTCATCCCAAATAGTTCAAATTTTTAAAATTTTTGTGTCATTCATGGTGAGAAGTGTGATTTCGTTATTAAGGGAAAGGGCAGAAAAAAATAATTTTAAAACCCAAACTTTTTTATATGTACCTAAAAAAACACACCATTACAAAAAGGAATTTTGAATCTTAAGCAGAAAATAGCATTTAATTTCATAATTAAAATTTTTCTTTAGTAGTACTACAGGTGAAACAAATTTAATTTTATGAACTTTTTTATACATTGCATTTCTTGATAAATTATTTATTCTTGTCCTTTTCTAATGATGAACAGTTAAAGATATAATTATTATATTGCATTTTAAAAGAATTATTTACTTATAAAAACAATAAATGAAATCCGATTTCTACTATTAAAACTTATAAGTTTTCTTATGAACATTAAATTAAAACATTTAACTGATTGAAAATAAGATAAAAGATATATCCTGTCCAAATTTGTTATTTACACCAGTCTTAGTTTACTAGAGTTATTTTGCCATTACGCGCTATTTATATATATGTGAAGATTTCGGTTTGATTTGTTCAAAAATTTAGATTAAATTCTATTTCTTATCTTTTTCTTAACTATTCTAATACTAAGATCTATTAAAAATTGTTAATTTATTAATAAAGTTAGTTTCCTGTAATAGCAATACAATCTAGTTACAGTACCAGGAATAACTATTCAAAAGCTATCATTACTACTTACAGTAACAGTGATAACTGTATAACTAATAGTAGTTATAAAAACAACGTTAAGGTAAAATATTCACTATCTATTCTATATGTGTTTATTTTTTCATCATTTGGATTTGAAAAAACCCATAATTATTTTGAATGGGCCATGTATTTTTGCCTTCCACACAACAACAGCAACAAATTTAGGTTACCTTTTTTTTAATTAATTATTGTTAAAATTAAGAATTAAATTCTATCTATAAACAATAATCTAGCTTCAGTAAAACAATAACGACAATAGAATATTTTATGGCATTAATAACATTTCTAAGTCAAAACCTATTTGAAAATTCTGATTGTATCATACACAAAAACAAAAAGTAGTTTTTATTGTTTTAAAAAACTTTTACTCTAAGAAACTATTTTCCAAACTATTATTCATTGACAATTTATATGCAATCCCAGTGACAGCTTTAATTTCTAACTTTGACTTTTATTT
>BMAO01039090.1:0-20994 GCA_019973975.1 Trichonephila clavata | reverse complement strand
TGGGTACACTTAAAATAATAACATTATTTTTCCTCTATCATATCGATTAATGTCCAAAAGGAAAGTTTTAGTCAATCTTAGTCTGCCTTACGTGAAATGCAGTGTGATAAATTGTCTCCGAATCCATGTATCGTCCATGTAATCATTTGTCAACTCCCCTGCTACAGGCGAAAAAAATATTTTAAAAAAAAACATTTTCGCTTCTTAAAAAGCTTTGAAATAAACTGGGCGTTTTAACAATAATTCCGAAATGAAATTTAAAAATAAAAAGAATGTTGCTTATAGAACAGGATTCTCCCACAAACGAAACGGGGTTTGCTTAAAGAAATAGACATTTCCCAGAAATCCAGTTGCAAAGCCGGAACTGGACAACCCTTAAATCCCTATAGGGTTAATGATTAGATAGATTTCTGCTGTCATTCTTGAATTCTGTACATTGATCACAATTTCCCAAGAGCATATGTTTTGTTTCTTGCTGACCTATCGTTTACCTTTGATATGAATGGAGATAAAATAGTTTTCTTTTCTTGTTTGAATAATGTAGACAGGAGGAGAACCATAGTTATTTTTTAAATTTAAAAGGTTCTTCGCTTAAGTAAATAAACTTATTATTTACTTATTATTGAAATTTATTCGTGTATTATTCTTATCAGAATAACACATTATATATAAAAATATTATATACATATACCATTATTAAATTTATTGCAAAAATGAAAGTTTTTTCCCTACGTTTTGTCAATATAACTTCAGCATTATTATTTATCATGACTAATTTTAAACTAATTTTAAAACATTAAAAATAGATATACGTAAGTGTTTAAAAAATAAGGTAACAAGATGTGCAAATTACCTGTATGAATAAAAGTCCCTATGAGGCTGACGAAGACAATCTTAGTATCCAAACGGTGCCAGAAGATAGATCTGCTTTTCCAGTAACATGCTAAATCTCAGTTAGAATATGGCTGTATTGACGGAAACATGGTTCGTGATTGAAATAAGAAATGGCATGGTTTATACATTTAAAGAAAAATTCTCCTGCATAAGTTATCACACATACAAAATTATATACAAAATTTTATGCAAAATACTTATCTTGATAAATTTATGGCTTATAGTTAAAGTCGTATTGAAGCTTTAGTTTCAAAGCATAGTATTATTGCAATTAATACATTGTTATCGCTTCAGTGTGGGGGGATTTAAAATTAGGATTGAAAATCGGTTCGCAAATATTGAAAGTCTCAGCAGCACTGGAATAATATAATATTTTTGTTCTGTGTTTGCTTTTTCTGTTGGGAATCAGAATTTCAGTCAATAGGATTTTAATATTTAATATGATATGCAGGTATTTATTTTATGAATGTTTAAAGCATACATTAATTTCAAGGAATAATATAAGTTATTACAATTTAATAAATCTATGCATGCAAGTAAAGTTGATACATCTATTATGTAAGGACCAATCACATACATTTTGTATCAAAAGATTATAACGTAATCCAAACATTTTTTAATTTTGGTTTGTATTTCCCAAGTCGAAAAATAACTATTTTATATTTCACATGCAACACGTGTATATTACCATAAGGCATATGCTACTACGCATTTTATGCATAATAAATAAATTATGTCATGAACAGAATAAAAAAGATATACTACTTAAATTACACATATGTATGCATTACTTGAAATTAATCAATTTTTTCGATAATCATTCAATTCCAAATGCCTTTAAAATTCGCTTAGCACAAAAACTTTGTATAGCATAGAATTATTTTACATTATTTATATATTCCTTAGACGGAATTTTATGCATCTTGATATTTTTATATGAGTAAATTTAGCACCGAAGCGGAAACATATGCCTAAAATGGGGGAATAGATTAAATGAAACATTAAATGAAACTGTTGCTTGAGTATTAAAAAGGACTTTTCTTCAAGTTTTATATTTTGACCTTTGCGTACAAATGTTTCGTAGATTCTTTCAAACTCCATTCAATAATTTTAATTCTTTAGAAAAGAAAAATATAAAAAGTAAGTACAGTTTGCGATGCATTTACACTCAAGAGCCAAAACCTTATGACCACCTGTGTAAAACGAGTTGGCCCACCTTTAGTGCGCAACACAGCTTCAACCCGCCTTGGCATGGATGCCGCAAGTCCTTGTTTGCTCCCCATATTTGAATCATAATGTTCATCAAGTCCCCTCCATACAATAATAATTCATTGAATTCATTTATAATGTACTGAAATCTATAATACAACTTTAATTATAAACCATACAAATTATCGAGGTAAACTTTAATTTTTTACGTGACAAGCTCAAGGGGTCACTAGTATTCATTAAACTTTGGTTCTTTGCTGTCACACTTTGAAACGCGGACATTGATGCCAATTTGGTACTTGGGTCTTGCTACCTTGCAATCGTTTACCATGGGCTCCCTATGTCTTCATTTTGTCATGCAAATAAATTACATGTAATCATCATTTATGTTAACTGTTTTGTACAGCCGTGTCCTTATGTAACAGGTGAAGAACTTGTGGAATATCATAATTTTATTTATAAGACCACATTCATTGTCGTACAATTTGCTCTGAGGTCATCAAAAAGCTCATATATATATTGTTGGTTGTATCACTACTATATCAATATATTGTTGATTGTGTCACTACGATATCAATATATTGTTGGTTGTTTAACTACGATATCAATATATTGTTGGTTGTGTCACTACGATATCTATATATTGTTGGTTGTATTACTACGATATCAATATATTGTTGGTTGCGTTATCTCAAATAAACATAAACCGTCTACATACCTTACTTTTAATCACCTGCATCTTCAATAGCTTTATGCGAAAAATTTGTAGATTATCAGATATTTGCGTAGGGTTAATTCTTTTCTCTTCTCATTTCTTCTTTTTTTTCAATTAGCCAATAAAAAAATATTTAATTTATTAGCTATTTGTAATGCCGTATGTTAAGAGAAGTGTAAGTTATTTAAAATGTATCCCATAACCTCTTATTCAAAAACTTTCAAATATTTTCATATTTTAATTTTTAGTAAGAAACTGTAAAAATTTCCATTTTGATTCATAAAGAAAAGCATACTTCATTGTTCTTTTCGTGAATGAAATTTTGTAAAATTATCATACAAATTTGAAAAAAAAATAATGCAAGTTACTTACTCTAGATTTTTCTTTAAAAATAGAAGGGTTAGTTCTTAACATATGCACATTAATATTGTGTTAGATTCCAAACATGATATTTGTTGGGGTCTTCATTCGAAAATAAATATATATTCGATGAAATACATTGAAATTAATTTCGATGAAATATAATTTTTGTTATTATAAGCATATTCATACAAATAAAGCTAAGACAAGTTATGGTTAAAAAAATTATTTTCCTATCCAAAAAATCAGGAAAAGAAAGAGAAAAATACTGCCAAAAGATGTGTCATAAAAAGAAAAGTTTGCTTCATTTTTCCCGAAATATTTAAAAATGATACATCTTGCCAAAAATAATTTTGGATATTTGCATACATAACAGCAACAGAAAAGGAAAATGTCTAAGAATTGTTATAAATGAGGTAATTCTGGATGATCAAAAAAATCTATTGTTAAAAAAATGCTTCTTATTTCCATAAAATCCGTGTAATTCTCCCGATCAGCACAAATGATATGAAAAAAAAACATTAATTTTTATTAAACTATATTTATAAAAAAAAAAAAACTCAAAGAAACAAGCATTCGATAAATGTATGAGAAGCACTGTATGTGTTTGTGTATTTCATTCCAGAAGTATAATATAGTTTAGGAAATCCGTTGAAACAATATTGATGTTCCAAAAAATTACACGTGTTTTTTTTTCATGTAAATAAACGTAAGAAGTATATTCCGTATGCAAAATTTATGTATATGTCTAAAAGTATAATAAGTTTTAATTCATGTACTCGTACATCTTTAATTAAGATTTGACTGCTTTTTTTTAGAAACTGATTAGTTGTACTGTATACATGGTTTTAACATCAAGTGAGACTTTGCACGTAAGACATTAAACCACAGACGAAAAAATAGACTCAAGTAAAACAAGAATTGAATATTCTGCTGCCTAATTATTTATCTGTTACAATTAAAATTACTTCAAATATCGAATGCAAAAAACTATTAGCTCATTTACTTTAGATTTTTATCTGCTTTTATTGGCAAATATTGTTTCTTTCCCAAGCTTCACAAAATTGTTTAAAAAAAACACGTCATTCAATTACTTATAAATACTTATTTCCTTTCTTTATCACGTTCCTTGCGATTGTGAAATTAACTGCTCAAGGAGTACAGCTTATAATGCTTTTTCAGTTAAATTTTAATTTAAAATGAAATTTATAATTTACTGTCAGGTTTAAAATCAACATAATTCGTGTCACAAGCAATTCAGTCACATAACATACATTTTAAAAGTCGAAAAATTTTAATCGCTCCTGAAGTAATAAATTTATACACGCATTTAATTATTGCATTAATTTTTTTTATTGAAAATAAAATAATAATTATCATAAATCATCTTGGTTTCTATTAAATTACTTTTCGATTATAAATTTTATTGAAATTTCGACCAAAGTCTTGAATTTCTTCTTTTAAAAATTTAAGTGAATAGAAAGATTTCTTTCTTTCTTTTAACATACCAATCTTGTTCTGTTTTCTTGCTGTTTTAATAGAATAAAGATAGAAATAAAAATGATTTATTTCTGTATTTTCTTTATTTTGAAAACTAAAATCCTGTTTTAACTAACAACTGTACAATAGTATTTCTCCTTTATATTTTAGCTGTACATAATTCCTTAAATATAAGTTTTTTCCCGGAATGAACCTTCAAATTAATGCAATGCTAAATATAGCTATCTTATTTTCCCATGAAATAAAATCCATTTCTTTTTTTAATTTAAGTAAACCACAAAAACGAAAAGTAACTGAACGTAGGAAGCAAGGACAACCGAAAAAATTATTATATATATATATATATATATATATATTTTAGGCGTAGCTATACTATAAATCCTTTGATTTTAATGTAAACGTTTTGCAGAAATGTTCCTTTAAAAGGAACTCATTTTATTATTTGTATATTTTGAGTATTTTCTCTAGACTTATATGTCAAATTTTTATCGTTTTGCACTCACCTCGTTTGTTTTTCTTGGTTTAATTTAAAAGTAAAACTTTTTCAAGAAAGTTTGGAAAGCTCCTTTATCATTGAAAGATATTTAAGAATAAATTTTAGATGCATCATAAAAATATATAATAATAAATGTTAAAAATGATACCACAGAATTCTATGCACATCTTACAATTAAGTTTAATATATGCCTTTCCCTCCACCCTTGGTACGAACATTTACATCAAATAATACTTACGCGAACATTGAATTTAAAACTCATATGAAAATACGTCTTTATTTTTGAACCAGATTCTTCCATTTACAACAAATGCTTTCAAATATATAAGTATTAAATTTAAGTAATTCAATTTTAAATTAATATTATCCTAATAATTTAAAATTTTCTATTTTAAATTTATAATGATGGTGTATTGTTTATTTAAATTCTGAAAATCTCTCTTTTTCTTTAGATTAAAGGCATTTAATCTATTCGCCTTAGTTCAAAGAGCACAAATTTTTTACGATAATGACGTTTTTTCTTTCTTTCTTTCCTTTTTCAAATAGTTTGGATTTTACTCCTAGGTACATAAGAAAAATTATAATGATCATAAAATACTTTGTATAAAGAAAACTAGATACATGTGTAAATATGTGAATTCAATTTCGCCAAATCATTATTTTTCAAAAAAGTTTCACCTTTAAAATAGTTTCTCAAAAACTGATAAGGTTTTTGATAAAAATTGCAGCATATTTTCAATCAATATAGGTAATGAGATATAGAAACTGATTTGTGTTGGTGAAAGACATTAATTTATAGGTGGTCTTAGAAAAATTAATTTGCAAATTTATGGGAAAATGTATATTTACACGCATTTTTCGCCATTACCTGATTCCATTAAATGTTTTCTTAATTTTTGATAGATTTCATGCATATTCAA
The DNA here is from genome assembly GCA_019973975.1 of Trichonephila clavata. Taxonomy (NCBI): domain Eukaryota; kingdom Metazoa; phylum Arthropoda; class Arachnida; order Araneae; family Nephilidae; genus Trichonephila; species Trichonephila clavata. Next base: position 14,900 of record BMAO01039090.1, on the reverse strand, counting down.
TTATATTACATTATACAAAGAAAATAAGGTTTTTTTTTGTCTTAGAACATTGTTTAGTAGCGAATTCAATTAATTAAATTTCGCTAACAAATATTTCAGTTTGTAAAAAAAATATTTTTTAAGAAACTTTTAAGAATATTTTGTGTTTATAAATAACAATACATTTATAAAATCCATGAAGCGTTATTCATTTTAAAATCGTTATTCAATCTTATTCGATCATTTTAAAAAATCTACTAATCAGAAAAACATTTAATAATTAATTAATAAAGAATAACTGTTTATATATATAAAATAAAAACTTAAAGTAGTGCACACATTTGGAAGGGAAAGTATAATCTATGAGTCCTACAATAAAATTTTAGATTTCATAAATTTTATTGCTTAAAACTTAGTTATGCTGCCTGAAAATAACTGTGTAGTTATTTATGTAAAATGAAAGCCCAGTTAAAGTTTTTGATACAAAGTGATGTAAAAAATGTTTAACATAACTGTTTAATTTGTATTTAACATATTTCTCCCATAAAATAAAATTATCACGGTAGTCGAGTGATTATTGTAAAAAACTCATGGGGGCATTTCTGTCAAGTCGCGGTTTTCAATCCGAATTCTAATAAATGGGATATTGAGCGATCCGCTGTGTTGAGGAGATCATGGATTAGCTATTCCACTCATTAGTGTACGTGAGTTAGAAGGAAAACTAGTCACAAAGTCAAAACAACACAATTTATTTACTATTCTTAACAACAACACAAATTCAACAAACTAAGTTAAGAAATGCACCAATTGATAAATATGGGAGCAATAGCGAATACGAGATAATTGGAGAAATAGTAATAAATCGGATCACTTACACTTAGCACATCCACACAATATACCGTCTTATATTTGAAGATAATTTCTAAAGTAATCCAATCCAAACCGACAGAATCCACGTTAACAACTAAGTGACCAAATCATCAATTTTAATATTGTTCAAATAATTTACGAAGTGCTCTCGTCTAGCTGTACGTTATCTTACGTTAATCTTCATCTCTATCCTTTAGCTTCTAACCTCTCTTTCAATCTCGAACCCGAAAGCTAATACATAAGTACATGGCATAATTTACATATTTCGCCTCTTCTTCTGAAAAAAAGGAAGGTTTCAATTAAAAAAGTTTATTTAAAAAGCAACTCCCCAAGAAAATTGTCAGGAAAAAACGCCGATAGGCAAGTAAAAAGGTTAAATCTGTCGAGTCTTAAAGTCCTCCCGTTACATGGTCCCGAAATTTGAAGAGTAAAGTGCTAGCTAGGTTTCACTTGACCAGGTTCCCAAGTTATGAGGTCTATAGCCAACTACCCCTATGAAGCTTCTGAGTCTGACTTAAATAAACAATCCGTCATAAATATTACTTTGTATAATTTTGGCATTTCTGATTCTAAATGCAGAGGCTTATCTGCATATATACTGTTAATATTATTCGTTATATATATATATATATTTAATTTATAGTTTAAATCATGCGTAAGTGATACATTTTGTTCAATATTTTGTCCATTAAACAACTCATAGATTTTCTAATGTGTATTTTTTGGAACAAATAGAAGTAAAAAAAAAGTACCACATATCAGAAAAATACATTTCAGCTCTATTATTTCTAAAAACAAGAAACATTACATTTAAATTAAATTGGGGAAAATATAGCTGACTCTCATTATAGAAAGGTGGGTTTATATCATTTTCGGGAAATTGTACTTATTATTCTTAGCCGTGATATCGTGTTAAATGGCCATAATGTTTTTCCATCGCGTGTGATGCATCATTTTTCGTTCGGTTTAATCGAATCTATTTCTAAGAATAAGTTCCATTTTTCTTGCGCGTGCATTAGTGAATGAAATTTCCCTATGTAAATTTTGAAGAACTGGAAACATATACTTATTAAACCATTCGAAATCTGAAATAAAAGAGAAAATTATGCATGTTAAGATTTACTTGCATCATTTTGTATGATTAAACAAAGAAAATATAATTTACCAAATTTACTTTAAAAAGTAATCAAATGTTCATTAAATGTATATGTTTTTAATGTGTACTAACAATAATGCTCATCTATATCTAAGTATATATTAGAAAATTCAAATTATTTTACCATTTATTATAGTACGTTTTTATTGTTATTGTAGAAACAGGAATAAAATAACCATTATTGCATAAGTATTATTCATTCAAACCAAACTAAAATATTTAGTTTATCAAAACCCAAAATTCGAAGATGAGTCGGAAAATAAGTTTCCCCTGTCGACTGTGGTCAGAGTTCAGTTTGAAAGTCTAAGTATAGAATGATATATTAAAGATAAGACATGACTTTATTTTTCCACACACCGAGAACATTTAGACATTTTGCCATACCGCTTGATAAGCTTCCAAAAACCCCATAGAAAAACTCAGGGATTTACATACGGAAGAAGCGTTTATTTTTGCATGGACTTTTTGGAGGTTGAAACCATTAATGATAAATGATACTGTGACACCCTGTAGAAATTGGAAGAGGAGATTCGGAAAAAAAGTGACTTGGGGTTCTAAAATCTGGCGCTCTCTGTTGTTCAGACCACAATGACAATGTGAGACCACACTCGGTGACAGCAACGCAAAATAATTTGGAACTATTGGTGAGGAGCACCTACATCATCCGCCATACAGTCCTAATCTTGCACTAAGTGACTTTCATCTTTTTTCTGACTTTGAAGAAGAATCTCGCCTGAAGGCGCTTTGAAAGTAAAGCTGAAGTCAAACAAACCATTAAATGCTTCTTCCGTATGCAAATCTTTGAGCTTTCCCTGGAGGGCTTTTTGAAGCTTATCAATCGGTATGACAAATGTACTCGGTATTTATGTACTTGGTATTACTCAATGTACTTGGTATTTATGCGGAAAAAAATTACTTCTTATGATTAATGTCTCATACATGCACATTTTTGGTTTTGAATTTTATACACAACTTTGACCACGGTCGACAAGGGAGACATCTTTCAACTCAACCTCCACTTTTCCTCTTAATTCAATTTTTTAATTTATTTTTGCAGATAATTATTATCAATGCATTTCTTTCATTTCATAAAAATGAATCCTTCATGAAATTATTTGTTACTTTTTTTTGAAATTGTATTAATAACTTTTTTTTTCATTCCGTTCATATTTTTTAAAAGAATTGAGCTGACTACAACAAGTGCAATTGCTAATATTGAATGTATACTTTCATGTAAAATTTCTAGAACAAAACTTTGAAAATTTAAGGGGTCTCAGTTCCCTTAACATATATATGTTCACTCGAAAAAAATATCCTTCTTGAAACCAATGTAACTTAGCAATAGAGCAAAACAATCATTTGAAATTTTTATTACATATATTTACATTCATTCTCAAATTTCCGGAGAATTTGAGAAAATTTTTTAAAATTTATAAGAAAATACAAATTGGACAATTTTTCAAAAATTTGAAAATTAGTATTTTACAGCGCGCAAGATTCTGAAGTACAAAATTGATCAAAATTTACAAAATTAACTTTACTTGGTATAAAAATGTTCACTTTCAAAATTATACAAACTTTAAAAAAATTTAGAGAAAAAATATATTTTTTAAATACAATTACAACAAAAATTTTAAAATTTTAAGAAAAAAATAAATTAAAATTCAAAAAAAAAATTATTACATTTTTTTTTTGAAAATTGAAGTATAAGTTATGAAAAGCCATATTTTGAACACGTGTATGAAATTTCAAATCGATCTCATAAATAGTTTCTGAGAATTTCTGCGCTCAAGCTAAAATTTGTTGTTTTGAGAAAAATGAAGTTAAAGATACGAAAAAGATAGGGATTTTGTTTAAATTTCTCTAGTTATTTCTCAATAACTTCGGAACTTTTTACAGTATCAACAACATTTTGGTATCAAAATGCTCAGAAATGTTAGGGCTTTAACATATATTTTTTTCAAAAAATTGAAAAAATTGCAATTTAAGAGTCCTTAGACACCTTAAAAATGGTTATTTTTTTAAAGAATTGACCAATGCATATTATACGTTTTATGTGTTTTTCTTATTTAACTATGATAAACATAATAAACAGTACCATACAAATTATATTAGTAACATTCTCGATACGTTTTTAACAAAGTGAATTAGTCAGATTGTCAAATTTACAAAACATTATTAGACCAGACTTTGGAGATAATTAGATTAGATCTATATTTCCAATAATGTTACGTATTTGCATAATATATTATCATGTAGAATATTTTTAATTGAATTCGTCATTCACTTTTGTATTTTTGCACATGCCCATAAAGAAAAGAATACTTTTACATATATTTTGAAAGTAAAAAAAAAAAGAGTTCCAAAACGCACTTGAAGAAAATTAAGTGAAACAAAAACAGAATAAAAAACATTAATAATTCATAACGTTAATAATCTATAAAAAAACTGACATTTACTTAAATAATTTTCCTTACATTATTATGACATTTATGTAATCAAATACATAAATGGATGAAATGAACATGATTTTTTTAAACATTTAAAACCCAAATAATAAGATAATGTAGAAAAATATTATTAAAAAAAGACGTGACTTACTGTTTCTGAGTGAGTGAGTGATTGAACATATATATTAACGTCATACAGTTACTCGAGGGCTTTTGGCGAAGGACCTTGTAATTTGAACCATGATCAAGTGATGAGGACGAAACCTGAGCTACTACCTCCTTCTCCTAATTACCACACCACATCAACTGGAGGACAATTGAGGTCTCGCTATATTCAACGTGCATCGCTCCCTTACATGGTGAATCTTCACCGGTACAAAGCTCAAATTCATGACAAGGTGGCTACGAGTCCGTTACCTTGGCCACTAGACTGCGCTGCCCTCTTTCTGTTTGTTCTTTAATGCCCTCTTTCTGTTCGTACATTATGTAACAGTAGCATTTGACTTCAAATAAATCTAACTGTTAATTATGTCATATTAGCTTTAATCATGTATATCCTTAATATTAATTTAAATAAAGTACATTAAATTTACATACATACAAGGTTAGCTAGAAATAAGTTGCTCACTTCATATAGCTCTGCAAACCATCCTATTGGTACAAATGACATATAATTTGATCCACAGATAATCCAATTGATGCTCTTAACATTTATTAAATAAAAAAATAATACAAATTTTTGCCGGTAGGTGGTGCGGTAATACCCATAGTCTTATTTAATATGTTTTAAAAATTCGCCTCAAAAATATAAAGTAACGTTAATAAAACTACTTAATATGATACCCTTCATATTCAAATATGTGCTGTAATCGTAGAATCATATTTTCAACAGCTGACCGGAGTAAATCTGTCGGAATATCTAAAGCATAGCGCCGAATGCTGTCCTTCGAATCTGTCAGAGTTGATGGCCTTTCATGGTAGATATAGTCCTTTAGATAACCCCACAAACAAAAGTCACAGGGGTCATATCCGGCGAAAGAGGAGGTCATGTTGTTGGGAAATGATAGCTGATCACTCGTGCATCTGTGAAATGCTGTTTTAGTAAATCATTTCGAGGTGATCAATGTGCAGATAGGCTCCATCCTGCATGAAAGTTGTAACCTTAAGGTGTCAAGGTTTTGGAAGATCGGGGATTACAATATCCCACAGATTATCATGGTACAATTTTCCTGTGTTGGAACAGGTTTGGATTCCATTTGTATTTATCTCTTCAAAAAATAAGGTCCAATGAGAAAAATAGCTGAGAAACCACACCTTACCGTCACTTTTTTAGGATACTTGAGTTTTTCCTGGATAGCGTGAGGGTTTTTCGCTGCCCAAATCCGACAATTGTAGGTGTTAACTTGGCCATCCAGGCAAAATTAGACTGAGTCACTTCACTGATGTTCTATGCCCAAATGACGTCACCACCGTTCGAGTTAGGTACTGAGGTGCACAACTTTTATGAACCTCTGGGTCCCCGTTCTTCAATCGATGCACAGTCATGATTTTGTAGTGATAAAAATGCAAAATCCACCGTAAGATTTTTCGCACATTGGAATACGGCATATCCAATACACGGGATATAACTGGCACACTCACACTACCATCCGGAGACTGACTGCTAGCTTCAAAGCCTCAATTTTGATGCTAGAAGATGGTATGTGTTTTCATCCTGTACCTTCTAAGATGTCCAGATGTTTCAAATTTATACATCATCTTGCGCGAGGAATATGGAGACACTAGACCTCTTCATATTCGATACATCACGCGGAATTTTTTCACAGCTGCAAAGGAGTTCTTCTGGTTCTGGTAGAGCAATTTTACTAATGTCGCTTTTTCTTTCAACGTCGCTATGATGAGCATGCAGAGAAGCAATTCTTCTGTGGCAGAGAATCCGCCTTTCTCTTATCCAAAGAAAAATGCTAATAGGCATGTGCTGAAACAGAAATGATGTTTCATACTTCGAATATATGCAAATAATACCATTTGTATAATATTGATCAGTTTTATAAATATTACTTTATGCTTTTGGCGCATATTTCCAAGCACATTAAATAAAGCTATGTGTATTACAACGCCACCTACCGGAAAAAATTTGCACTTTGTTTTTCATTTAATAAATGCCAAGTGCGTCATTTGAATTATCTGTAGTTAAAATTTTACTTCATTCCAACCAATAGGACGTATTCTAGATTACTCTGAAGTGAGTAACTTATTTCTTGCTAACCCTGTACATTGATATTTCGTGTCTACAAATTAAATACAGTTAGAACATATTTTACTTTAAGTAATACTGAGTTATTTTTGCAAGGTAAGCGTGTAACATGATTTTATTAAGTAAAAAAAACTCTTTTTATACTGCTAATATAAATATTTTAATTTTCTCCTTTAATTCCAAAGAATGTAGTTTTGTACCTGACTAAAATACTTTGATTGTAACTTACAAAAATATTGCAAGTTTTCTGGATATAAAAATATATTTTAAAGATAACATAGTTTGTACTAATATTTGACTACATAAAAAGGACTTTATAACACTTCAGAATTTCTCAAGTACTGCATTGGAGATCAAGTATTCTTATATTCAAATATAGAGAAACACAGTATAGGTTTATTTATAAATAGCTCCTTAAATTAATTATCTATAAATTTACTATGACTGAAAAAATAAGGCTCGTTTTACTTCGAAAAACTACTACAGTTTATTTAATTTTTCGGGAAATTCTCTAAATATTAATTTTTTTCTTAAGAGATTACAGATAATAACAATATATAGTCCTTAGCAACGACAAAAAAATATTAAAACATGTGTCTTAGGATTTTTATTATACATTGGTGAGTGAAACTAAAGTAAGATGTGTTTTTATACATCTCCTCACACTAGGAATGATCAGAGAGATATGGAATTTAGCAATGAGAGACAGCATTTTGTACTTAAACGATGGCGAAAACATAGTTGCCTAAAAATGAATGCAATCCATATAGTATGGAATCAAACAAAAAGAGGCTTTATTGAACTCATTATCGATATACATATATGATTGTCTGTCCAAGAGAAATACCAAAACGCAAATGCTCCTTAGTATATGATATGTGCTCTCCACTTACTGCATAACATGGCAACAATACGATGTGAGGGGCAACGAAGAAGTTTTTAACAATGCTTGCCCTGTATCAACGGATATTGTCTGATTGAAATGTGTCTATATGTGGTTTCTTAAGGCAAACGAGGGCAACAAGTGGCAAATATCTCTTAGATATTGCACTTTCTGATTTCTGTACCGAAAATGCTTACAAGAGAGGGTGAGAGTGGAATCCAGTAACATACCAAACCATAATATTAAGTGCACGATCATTACAGCAGTCCATAAGGCAATAATTAATGCACTTCTTTCCATTCTGTCTGCATATTGGTTCCGCATACGCAGAAACATGATTTGCATTTAAAAACAACGCTGTACCCTTTGTCCATCTAGGTATTATCCTCGATACATGGATGAACAAATGGGAATGTTCTGTCGACAGTAGGATCTAAGTAGGAGACAAATATAATCTCAGAGAATACTTTGCGGGAATATCTCTGCACTTAATGCCGCCGAATGGTACTTAAGAACCCATATTGTCGTGTTACATAACATATTATTGTTATGCTTTTCCGAATTTAATAAAGTGGCGTTTTTAATATTAATTGCACAATATGTCTGATATACGATGGAGTGTTGTGGTAAAACTGATGTGCGGATGCCCTCAGTTAGTCATTTCTCTTGTTTACATCGATTGGAGATCCACTTCACTGTTACACAAATCGTCCGCCACTATTATTGATTTTTCAGACGATTAATGTTTTCTGTTATTTAATCAATCAGTCTTTTATTATTTTTATTTTACACATCTTTGATTTCCACGTTTTTTTTCCTTAAATTATTCATATTTTTTTAGATTTTTATATGATTTTAAGAAAGTTTTCAAACACCTTTTTTTTCTTACTTGTTTTTTTTTAAAATTACTTTTGTTAGTAGATTTTTAATGTTAGCTCGTTTACTATTTGTTGTTTTGGATTTACAATGATGCCATTTTTTAAAATGAGTTCTGACTTATCTTAATTTATTATTTAAATATAAGGAAGTAGGTTACAGAGTTTTTTCTATTGGGGGAAATACTTTTTTTTCTTAAGAGATAATTTTCATCTCAATATTATAATAAATCCCATACTATTTTTTCGCAACTGTTTTCAGCACAGTAGTGTAAAAAACGGTTAATTGGTTCCTTGAAACAACTATTTATTTATAATAGTAGTTCTAATTTATTGTAAATCTCAGAACTAATACGGAAAACGTTAGAAATCTCAACCTTTTGATGTGACATATACTGCTTTGTTGTAGTCACTACTGGAGGTTATCAAAATAATGGAATCACCTGTGGATAAAAAATACATTTTTCAATGAGCTACAAAAGCGTTAAAATATAATAATTACTGTTCTTGCTGTTGTTTCTAATCATTCAGAAATCTAGCTGCAGCTAGATCAGATCCATGATACCGTGAACTCTAGCAAAATCAAGCACCAGTAAGGACTTTCATAAACATCCGCCAGAGCGAACCCCAAGCAATCCAGGATGTGATCGGGGGATGCCGGCTTCAGATTGCATTTTTTGCACAATGAAAAGACTTTGTGTCCTGTGTCGAATGTCATGTTTTTTAGATGTCCACTTATGAGTCTTGAGATGGCTGTTTGATCCCCTCCGAATTCTAACGCTCCCCCGGGGCCCACTATATTTCCATGAAGAAAAGTACCACATTCCACTAAACACTATGTAGCATTTATATGAATCCATACCTAAGAAATTCCCAAATGTATCACATGCCAAAAGTGCTTCTATTATTTTGATAACCCCTGTACTTATTGTTCCGATTGAAAACTGATATATATATATATATATATATATATATATATATATATATATAGCATTGCAGTATAAAAATGGGGCCGCATTTTCAAGCATTTCATCATTGTACTGTGTACTTTTTCTCTTATCAATCCCTCTTTGGTATTGCAATCTTTAATATATAGTCCTTCTTCTTCTATCTTCTATTTAAATATCAATGGATGATTAAAGTTATATATGTCCATTTAACTCTTGTGACACAGAGTGGAAGTCCTTAATTTTACTCATTGTATGTGCGCATGTGTGTGTGTGTGTGTACGTACATGTGTGTACGTGCGTATGTGTACGTGCGTATGTGTGCGTGTGCGTGTGCATGCGTGTGTGGATAAATCTAATTCAAATTCATCAATAACACTGGGCAACATCACACACACAAAATTGTTTCCGGCTCAAAAATAGCTTATTATGAAGTATTTTGGTCTGCTAAACACGAAAATCATCATAAAAACTTCAGATTAGCTCTTATTTTCAAGAATCAGAGCTATCTATTCATAAATAGCTGTATTTTTACTCATCTTTAATTTCTGTGTATAATCTGTTTAATGTTCATTTGAGTGGGTAGATGCATGCTCTTGCCTCGGGATCAATTTTTATTTTAACGAAATGCGTGTAACCACGCCACTTTCCTTCAAGTGTGTTTTGAGTCTAACCTAGTGCATCAGTAGAACAAATAACAACAATAGTGTACTATTCAAGTGATATTCGCTGTTTTTCGTCTTACAACTCAATTCAACTATATTTAGGTTTCAAAGATAAATGTGGTATAAGGATTTTTAGATAGCAAAAAGGATGAAAACTATCAACATTTGGTGAAAGAACTTCTACAAAATTTCCATGACCCAGTATGCAATATGTCTCTAAAGATCCATTTTTCACATTCCCATCTTGATTTTTTCACTAAAAACTGTGGAACTGTAAGCGACGTGAACACGGTGAAAGGTTTCATCAAGGTATCAGAGCAATGGAACGTATATATCAGGGTCGTTGGGATGAATCAATGCTCGCAAACTACTGCTGAACAGTTATAAGGAATACTCTGGCTTCGATATACAAGAGGCAATTCAAAAGGAAATGTTCACAGGAAATTAACTAAAAAATAGTACTGATTTCTGATGTGAACACTGTTTCTTGAAACATGACTTATTGTACTGTATGTATTAATTAGTAATGTTTTGTTCTTCAAATTTGCCAATAAATTGATGGATGATCTGTAGTATATCTTAAAAACAAGAGCTAATAAATAAATTTCATTTACATATTTGTATTTTTCATACCAAAATTAGTAAGAATGGGCTGTTTAAAACTAGGAAACAGACAAAAAGTTGTTTTTTGTTGCCTAGTGTAATTAGGATGGTCGTTTCTTATACTTAAAAATTCTCTATCGCTCTCTTCAAATATATATCCCTTTCAACAATAAGACTTGTAATAATCAATTGAAAATAAATTTTTCTTTATGTCAACCTAGTTAAGCAAATTTCTTTAACTCACAATTTTCCTAGTTTGGTATTTAATGTCGAGCATTGGAAACAGCAAATAAGGTATCCAATTAAAAATTAAAACCGAGGGGAAAGTAACGATGAGGATATTTAAATACAAGCTTCACTAGATGACACTTGGTACTAATTGGAGTTTCCATGCCTCATTTTACACATGAATGAGCAGAAAATATTAAAATAATTTTCCTCTTGTATGAATTCTTAATTATTAAAACATTTAAACTGAGCGTAACACTCAAAGTTTATGCAAGAGTAGTGAATAAAAAATATAAGGTATAATTTATCATTTCATTTAAATATTGTTTCTACCTTAGTATATTTAACTCTTATGACATTTTAATTAGAAAAGTCAAGTATAATGAAATGAAAAGTTGTAAAGGATTTTTATTGAAACTCACATTTTTGAAAGATTGAAATTATGGTTGATAATTAAGGCTTAGTAATTAAACTCTGATATACAAAAAAATATGTTTCAATTTCTTTTTCCTCAATACAATTACAATCCATTCCATTACATTCTTACAGAAATTTTAACGGATGTGAAGTATTACATTAATTAACTGACATCCAATTTTCAATATGTAAGGAAACTTATTTTCCACCACATGTAATTATCTATCTAACAAACGTAAAAAGTAAAAAATGACTTTTTAAATTTATTTATTTACAAATGATATCCAAGTGAATCAATAATCAAACAAATACTTAACTTGTAATTAGAAAGAATGAGCTTGTAGGAGTAAATATCAAAAGATTTAAATTTTTCGTGATAATGAAAAGTTCAACTTGATTGTTTTCTTAGATAATGAAAAGTTCAACTTGATTGTTTTCTTAGATAATGAACTCATTAAACTTTGCAGATGATCTAAGAAATATATTTTTAAAAAATACATACTACATATTTCTATATAAGCCAATTAATTCTCTCAAAATCAGAAAAGTGATTCTTTATTTAAAGATTTTTTAATTATGTACTCCAGTTTCATGCTAATTTACAATCATTTATCTGCTTTAGTAAGTTGATGATCCTGTTCCTTAAAAGTAATATATTAAAATACATTAAATTTCTGCTAATTTGTTTTTATAAGACCAAAACTTCTAAGCATTTTTAAATAATGGTATTTTACACATTGTTGTGTAAGCTTAATTTATTCCATCCTCTCTTAACTGCTAGTAAATGGTATTAAAAACAAAGTTATATATATATATATATATATTAGTTCAATAACAGATGCATGTATTATAATTTTGATAAATATATTTGGAAATTATATATAACTCAATTTATTGTTTTTAATTTCGTATTTAACTTAAAATTTATGTTCTGTACTAGGCCCGAATAGAGAGTATTTCTTTCGAAGTCCAGACTGTTTCCGCTATTTTTAAACTCTCACTATAAAAAAAAAACTTTTCCACCCAAAAGTATTTATATTTTTTATTAATTTACAATAATTATATTTTAATAATCTAATATTATTTTTTTTAAATGATCAGTTTGAAAACATTTTGAATTTTATAAAAATTGTATGGTAGGAGATAAATGTTCGAATTAACTAAGTGCTCTCCGTGTCTATACCAGAGTATTTTTATGTTTTGAAAAACTTTTTAAAAATTATTGTTTGTTTTGAGCTATTCTTAATAGATAAGCTTGAGTTATACATATACTATGTAAATTTAATAATTTGTCTACTTATCGGTAATTTAAAACCTCTGTAAAGTAATAAAAGAGAAAAAGTTCTATTAAAAAGAGGGAAAACTCTAATTATTTTCACAGCAATTAGCAAAAATTTGAAGAACATGTTTGAAAGTACTTTTCTTTCTCCTTAAATTCGTATTATTCGTTGTTACTTCATATTTTATCAATTTTAATCCATAACAAATAGTGGAACCTTAAGTAAACGTAGCTTTTTAAACATTCAGAGAAAATTATCATTTTTTTAAAAGATTTAGGTATTAATTACATTTTATATACGACACAATTATATAGAAACATGTTTATGTATGTAAAGTATCAGTAATTTAAGTACTAAATTCTGCGTACTTAAAATATTTCAATACGTTTTTTGGAAAACCTTTTAAAAACTATTCTAGTAATGATATGCATGCATTTATATCCTTATAAATGTTTTCCGTACATTTTGTGCATTATATAGCAAGGGTATGCAAACTTTTCAATTGCAGCGACAGTTTCGTTATTTTTTCAGGTTCCCCCAAATTATAATATTTCTACTACTTGAGACTCAGATATGAGATCAGCACTTAGGTGCAAAAGTTAAAAAATTTTAATTTACAAGAAGACATACAAATTAAATAGAAATTAAAAATGCTTCCAGTCTCAAATTGGAAAGTTAATGTGATGGATGAGTTTGTCAGTATACATTTGCACAGCTTTAACACATTCAAAATAGTTATTGATAGTGTATTTCGTATAATCTCAAACGCAGGTTCTAGGTCATGTATTCGACAAAGGTTTGCCAAGAAAGTTCATAGATACAAATTACTAAGCGTAGATTTATACAGAATACAAATATTACAATTTGATTTAATGCATGCAATTTTTTTCACTGTGATATTTATCACAATGCTCATGTTTTTCAAGATGGAATAGTAAACCTTATTTTATTTCATATTAAGCAATGGTTTTTGTACGATATTGGATTTAGGTTTATAACAACAGCTAAACATCAAACTTCACATAAGGAATTCCAGATCAAACATGGAAACAGGGCCTTTAAAATCGAATATTAAAGTATGATGAAATTTCAAAATTCCATTAAATCTGATTAAGCAAATCTTGTTTTCGCAAGACTGTTCAGTTAAACTCTATTCGGCAGAAAAGTAAAGAATCTTGGATCTTGGTAAAGGATCTTGGATCTTGGTAAAGGATCTTGGATCCACACACACACATTTATATTTTTCTTCATTATCTTAAACAAAGAATTTACCTGACCAATCGGAGGACATGTAAAGGTGTTCTATCAAAAAGCAAAGCAATTTTGTGGAACAATGAATTTATTAGAAGCAGATTATTATTTAATGTACGAAAAACATCTTAAGTACAACCATTATTCAATTTTCTTATCTGGAACTGAAGCTTTATCCTAAATGCTCCAATATTTTCTAAGGCTTTAATATTTGCATATCGTTGGTCTGTAGAGACAGGTTTAATGCATTTAGTCAAATATGTCACGCAAACGTACTAATTTCAGCAAAATACTTGGAAATAACTTCACTTTCTTGCAGAAAAGTGGTGAATTGATATTAAATTAAAAAAAGTATTTCAACACACACATGTTTATTTATTTGCGGTAATGATGCTCCAAATGCTTCAATTTAGATCAAAACCATGTTACATAATATATTTTTCCAAAGTCTTACTGCATAATTTTGACTAACATTTACTCAAACATTATAACTAAACATACACGAGCACAAGCATTTATGTAATTATTCATTCAATTAATGAAATACAATGTTATAATCTCGTACAATCATATTTACTTTACATATTCAATGCAGTTTTGGGATAATGAAAATTAAAATTTGAATTTGTAACAATTAAAGAGATCGAATATGATTTATTCGGAATTACTGTATATCAATCAAATTCCTTATTTAAAACGTTTTGTGATGTATTTACTTAAAATACTTATTTGCTACAATTATGTTGAGAATAATACCGAAAAGAAAAATGTACAAAATGTATATCTGTTTAATACGGATTTCAAATCGCAGCATTTCAATAAATTCCTCCATCTTCTAGGGTAACATCAGTAAAATGAAATATTTATCAGTCCCCATTTTAGAGAATTTCAATTCTATCGTTAGGACATTCCGTTTCAAAATTTAGTTCTTTAAACTCACACTTTTTTCCTCAGAAAATTAGAGTATTGTCGAAAAAAATACTCGTTGATTATGGCAGAAATCATTAACAAATTTCAAACATATATAGGATATAGTCTT